>JACTOM010000045.1:1436334-1595096 GCA_015832385.1 Elymnias hypermnestra | reverse complement strand
TATATATATATAAGGTTTTTAATCAGACCTGGCTTGCCCTTTTAACAGCAACTACACCACCAGGACTCTTTCTGAGAATGTTTTACCTTAAAGGTTTACCAACTGCCTTTTATGTCTCTAAATTGTAGTGAATTTTCATAATTTTCGATTATATGTTTAATGAGTTTGTTTTAATGTTCATAAACTAATTCATATAATTTCAATATGATGCTTATAATCTACATATTTTCCTTTTTATTAACAATATTTAAATATGTAAATTTTTACATCGCATTAATTTAGCAGTAAAATAAAGAAACTTAACTTACCTTCTAGTTTAACTATAGAATCTCTTATGTCGCCCCTCACAGCTTCGTAAGGTGTTTTACTTGAAAAATATTTGTAAAAACACTTTGAGTTCCAAAAACAATCCTTCGATGTTACCAAATTACCATATAATATTAAAACAAAACAATATACATGTACTGTATGCATCACTGAGTTTATTTTTTTCTTTTTAATCTGACAGCGGACTGACACAACGTCCGACCGGTTCCAGCATATGACTAACTAAATCCGTTTTTATTATTGGATTAACTGGATATTTAAATATAGGCAGTGTTCAAACACAAGTATACTTGAAGGAGAAATATCATTATATGTTGCAAGAAAAATATTGAACGCTTAGTTGACGAGTCAGTCTTCCATTAAATATCAGTGAAGTATATAAAGTCGTGTAATTAATTCGATATGTTAAAACTATACAACCTACGCTCTACTTTCCATTTTCATATTAATTAGCGTATAATTACCATAAAACTACAATTAGAATTGATCGATTTTGTTATTTAGTTTGTTATGCATAAAATCGCAAAACAAACATCAATATTAAGAGAAACGGTTATCGAATTATGATAAGTAGAGAGATATCGAGTGACGTGACTAATTTTATCGCATGTTTTGTAAAATATATTTATAATTACATTAATATTTGGAAAGTCTTAAATATTTAAAACTGTATGAATTATTAATCAATAGGATACAAATTTTTTGATAATATTTCCAATGTAAGAAGAGGCCGTTGCCCAGCTGTGAGATTTTAAAAGGCTAGTTACCTTGGTATACTCACCTTATATCTAGGATAATCTATCATTCCGCACTAAAACTGTAAAAACTGCATATCCTGGGAGTAATTTAGGGGTATGTGCAGCCTGCAAATCTGCAGAGGAGCAGTGTGGTGGATCTATGCTTTAAAAACCTACCCTGCTATGATTGAGAATATCCGGCACGTTGGAGCGTTAATATGCTGGCAATTACCTTAACTTTTAACTTTATTATCTTTATATATATTTAATAATTTGAGAATTATTTATTCGACTTCATTGTTATTATTAAATTCGTACTAGTTCCTACTCTCCCCACATATAATGTTTTGAAATTGTTAGCTGTTAATAAAATATATTTAAATTTATAGTGAACGACATTTGATGTCGATACAGTTTTTTAGAATATTATTAAAAAAATTGTTTACTTATAAAATACTTTGAAGGCTCACGAAAAACGTTTAAAAGATTTTTTAAATAAAATGACATTTAGTTACTTGTCAACTTAGCTATTATAATATACTAGCTGAACCCGCGACTTCGCCGTGGAATGTAATATTTTCCGCGGGTAAAATTTTCATTAAACTTCAGAAAACTTGATCATGTGAATTGCATTGATTTTGGTTCTAGACATATCGTGATGAGTCAATAGACACCTGGATATCTCATACATATATATAAACCTCTTAGAAACTGTGTTAACGCCTGTCGTTAGTTATAAAAGACAAATTATATTACTTCCGATAAAAGGTTGACGTATAATTTGATATCACACTTTTGTTGTAGACATTGTCGTATTAATATTGTATTTTAAATTTTGCAATATACCGCTTAGACATTACAAATTTGGTACAAATACATATTTTAAAAGTAGTAGAGCTCTACATGGGAAGTACCACGTCCTTACGGAGTGGTAGCAATACTCTTCTACCAGCCACGCCGTCGTAAAATTTACGACAAAATTTCGGGTAACTTTTTTTATCGGACTTCCAGAGTAGGGTTTGTTTGATACTTAATTTTACGAAATATATGTGTAAAGGGTCAACTTGCAGGTTATTAGAAGTTTAGCTATAAGAAAGAGAAGAAGCAGTGAGGCATGAAAATAGGTCAAAATGGGGATTTTTCTAAATGATTTTTAAGTGTCCCTTTTATTACGTGTATGCCATTCTACAACAAAAAAATATTGAACTAATTGCATTGATTCAAATTGAGCATCAGATCATTTTAGCTAACGATGATGATGATGATGATGATGATAAAATAATGTTTTTTTTAATTATCGTACATTTTTTTTGGAAATAATTGTAATATTTTATTGTAATATTTGGATGAATTATTACTTATTTCTTCTTAGTTGTGATGGTCAGTGAAATATCAATTAAGACTTATTGATAAAATTGTTGTAGTAAAAAGTACGACTTGTACCTGTAATACATTTTAGATCGCCATCCGCTGGAAAGTTAAGGAGCAACATTATTTTAGTATTTCATTGAGTTAGGGATGGATCCAAAGAGGTGGAGAAGGGAAAGGTTTGGAAAAAATATAGCAAGTCTAACCTGTAATGAGATGACAATTTTACGGGTCTCCTGAAAGTTACTATTCATAAAAGTAAAAAAGTAAGTAGCAGCCCATTAACGTCCCACTGCTGGGCACAGGCCTCCTCGCTCATGTGAGAGAGGGTTTTTAGAGCATAGACCCACCACGCTGCTCCACTGCGGATTGGCAGGCATAGTACACAAGTGCACTCTCTATTCCTTCACTCTCATAGTCCGATGTGACGGGAATCCGACACGACCGGAGAGAGATCGGGCGCAGGACCGACGGCTTAACGTGCTCTCCGAGGCACGGGGGTGAATCACACCGCCAACTTCCCAACTTCGGGCAAATATTGAGAAAATCTTAATAGAAAACTCAATATCGATTTCAAATTGGCCCGACCCGGGACTCGAACCCAGGACCTCATGTCTGTAGTCGAACATGCTAACCACTAGACCAATGAGGCAGTACTATTCATGGTGACGACTTATTATTAGGTGAACGGTGTTCTGATTTGCCAGTTTATTTTTATAATAAGGATATCCTTTTTATTATTTGTCAATTCGACATAGTGAGGTTCAGCTTAATTAACCCGGTGGAATGTATATGCGATAAATTTGGTACTTAGCAGTGACAGCTTAAATGGAAAGACTGTGTTCAAATGAAATGACGAAATATACATAGATAGATAATATTCTTTCTTGAACACCACGCTAAAAATATATGTACAATTACTCTTTATTTACTCTATATTTATTTACTTAAGGTAAGTGGTGTGTATAAATGAATAGGCATACAATTTCTAAAAATAATATATAGATATATACAGAATATTGTAAATACATACAAAAAAAGACATAAATAAATATATACACATACATCTATAATTCCATTTATTCATCCTGATGTTAATCTTGTAGGTCAATATTACTTCGGAAGTGACAAATAATTGACGGAATTAAAAATTGCTTTTAAGATAAGGTGCAGTTTTTGGGTTAAACAGTACACAGTAGAGAAGAGAGAGAATGTGCAAATACATACTTGGAGAATGGGATGCGAATAAAACAAAATTTCCCACAAATAATTTATTTTCGCTATTATAATTACTTTACAATGAAGCAATTTCATATGGCTATTAATATAAATACACGTTAAATAATATCATTTTTTAAAGGCAACGTAAAATTTTGATAATAAAATTCTACTGTAAAAATTGTTATCGTGTAAACTGAGTTTTCCTGTGTGATAAAATGATATCATATACGTTTTTTTTATAACGGAATTCTAAAATGAATGGATATTTTCCTATGTTTATGTGGTGGAGTAAAACTTCTGGAGTGAATTTATCTTAGAACATAAAGAAACGATGCTCCAGTTATAAAGTCCTACAGTCAATTTTGACAATAAATTATAATTTAAATAAGCAAAGCGCAAATCCAAAATGCAAGGACAGTTTGTATCTACGAGGTACAATTAAGTTGCCAATGCAAAGAAATCTATTTTAGAAATGAAAAATTACGTCATATTACACAGCATTTAGTATGTATATTAAATAATTATCTTTTACTCAATTTAAATACGATAACAAAAAAATGAATATCTATTACCTTGACATATATCTTTTGCAATCAATTATAGTGACTTGACGTCATACCTCCTGTAGAAAAAACATGAGCAAAACAATCAATATACCAGACGACTCAGTTTTCTTGTAGGTGGTCGGTACTTTTACAGGGTTTTGTTTTATACCGTACGTTTTCTTTTAAAATTATTTTTCGACTAAGGGCTATTACTTCGTGTTTAAAATTCCATAACCCATCTCAACTACCGGTTGACATATTACGATAGTTCTGTCTCAACTCGAGCAATCAGAAATATGAGCATCTCTTTCTTTTTAAATCGTAATGTGTATTATCTATTTCGTGTCTCGGTAACCGTTGCAACAAAATATGCGTAGAAATAATACCAGACAATAGAAAAAACAATATAATAAATCAGATACAAAGTAATCGTTACTAACGGTACATTTGTCGCGCCTAAGTTCGTTAAGTTTTTTTGTAGTATTTTATAAACTTTGAGTGTTTATTAGTGATTATTTGTGTTTTTGATGATATAAGTGATGCGAATAACAATGAAATCCCTTGAGGTAAGTTTTAAATACAACACGGATTTTTTTTCGCTATCTCAAAGTTTAGCGCAACATAACGCTACACCAGAGTCTAAATTTAAAAAACAAAAGATAACATTGTATATTTAGCTATTGTATAGTAACTATTAGCAAACATAAAAATCATAACATTTGGTAGACTTTCATGAACATTTGAGTCCCAAGAGCCACTTTAGCGCCAGGCGTCGACGAAAAAAATGCCCGAGCGGGGCAATCTACTGTGTTTGACTCGATGTACGTCGGACAGACTACCCCTTTTTTCTCTTTCTGGTACATATTAATTGCAAAAAAAAATGTTTTTCGGATAAACGAAGGGAGAATTCAAGTTATTAGTAGTAATTATGATTAAAAACAAAGTATAAAGTTCTTATTTCTCAGATCTTTCAGGGCTACAGAATGGATTGATTGTAGGCACATGATGGTGAAATATTTGATTATGGTGTGGACATAAATATATATTCTACAAAGGTGTACAAGTGTTTCTACGTAGAGGAATAATTACGTGTTTGTCAGGTTTATTTCTGATGGCCCGATTTGAAGATATTTGTTCTTGACGTTGTTTCTGAACTGCTCTATGCCCATGTTGTAGTGGTAATTGCTCTACTCCTGAACTTTATTTAACCTTGAGAAGTTTCTTGAAAGCGCGTTTTACTATTTTGTTCTTCGATTCGAATTTTTTAAATTTCTAATACCATAAAGAAAATTACTCCATTGTAAATTTTACACAATATAGTTCGTTACATTATTTCATTATAAGATTATATATTTACAATAATATACAGACAAATAATTGTCAGTTGTCATTTAAATATAACGTTAATTCTAATAAAATTGGCGTTTCATTTACAATGTTTTATCTTATTCTAATACAATAGCAAACATTTTTTTTAAATTAATATATTTTATATTGAGTGAGATATATGAAAAATCATTATTCAATATGCATAAAACAAAACAACATTAAAACTACATATATTGCAGAGTTTAGTCTCATGAACAAGCAGATAATTTAATTTTTTTAGATTTTATCGATTGTTCCTCAACACAAAACAAGTTTTGTAATAATAACTATAAAATATTAGGTTTTTACAGAAATTTCCTACATTGTTTTCCACACGATATTAAACAAACACAAATAAACTCTGTGCAAATGTATAATGTAAATAAGAAATCGTATTAATAAACATTTATTTGTTATATATACCTAATCAAAAATAACAATAAAATGTAAAATAACTCTTCTTAAGAGGAAACTAATCTTATATCTCTAGCTTCTATCTAAATTATATAAAAATACAAACAACTAGTTTCTAGGAAATAAATTATCATGTTGCAATTGATACCTAAAACCATACCATTTCTTAATAAATTAATATATAAAATACAGGCAACAATGTTCTTTAGTATTATTTATTAGATAAAATTGCATTTAAAACATATAAAATAAAACTATTTTTATATCAAATTGAAGATAGATTTTTGTAAATAGTCGAATAGTTTCAAACGTTTGATTGTTTTTGTTTTATTGTAAAATATTTTAGTCTGTATTGATTGTTCCTTTATAAATATAATATAAATAACTTCATAAATTGATTTCCATTAGAAATACTTTTATGTGAGCAAACTAATTTCGTTTTAAATACGTAATATAGATAAGTGACAAATTTACTTTTTTTCCTTTCAGGAACGTTCCTTGCCAAAATCCTTCATCTGCAAGTTTTTCTCTATAAACTTATAGCAAAATAAAATTAAGCGCCAATATTTTGTTAAAATGATAAAATACCTGCAATTTTTTTTTTGTGCACTAGTTATTTATTAAATACGAATATTTTTATACAATTTTTTCACATTACATCTAGGAAAGTTTAATTTTATACTATATATCTTTTCATTTCGTTAAAATCCTTCTAGATACTATTTAAAACTAAAGTTTTTTCTACTCAGATAATATTACCTACTCTCTATATAATATTTCAATATAAGTATAGAGTGAAATGCATAAGACTTTAAATATCACTAGATGAATCACATCCAATAGAACTACGTACAAGTAACATAATCTTAAACCAATAATATTAGATTGGTCCAAAATCGAGTCGTCAACTTGCAGCAAAATAAAAAATAATGAATTTTTAATATCACGTGTACATTGCAAGGCATATTCTATGATTGGAATTATAGTATAAGCTTTAAATTAATATTTAATATTATTGAGACACGAAAATGATTTATAGTAATGTTTTGAATTTTGCTTATATATATAATATTATATATACGAGTATATAGTATTTAGAACCGATAAAGTCGTTAAGTTTTGTTTTTCAGTACTTGCACGACGAACCAAAATGAAATAATAAAAGTGTTAATAGAAACATATCCATGGATATTTCATTAAATTGTTTTCATGAAATAAAATATAGCCATCAATATTTTACTGATCGCAGCAAAAATTTGTATAGTTTTCAGAATTCATTTCAAACCAAGAGTTAAGTTTTAATTTCACGTTTTGAAGCTTAAAGCTTTTGAAGCATTTCGTTAAGTTGAGTTCATAGTATAATTATCGCTCGTAATGGGCGAGTGTAATACATATTAATAAATAAATGCAAATAAAATCCCATATGAAAATTGTGCAATATATAGTGCAAAATTATCTTTAGAAGTCTTTAGAAGGTTATAGACGTAATACACGAGTAAAACCTAACCATTATTTGCAAATAGATGAATATAAGAAGCATGTAAAATAAATTTATGGAATATTATTTTCGTATAAAATAAAAAAAATACATATTCATAATATTGAAAGCTATGCAGAAAATATTTATTACGATATTTATTTCATCATATAACTAAAAACTTATTCAAAGCGAGGTCATATATATCTTAGTATTTAAGCGTTAGGTATTTTATATAAATTAAATAAGTAATCATTTCTAATAGAATATAATACAATCTGGAATATATTCATAGATTTTTTATAAAACCAAACTATAGTTTTGAATATGTATTTATAATATTGTATATCTATTTAGTAATATTTTCGGAATAACATGTATAACAGTAATATCAATATACTATGAAACAATATTATTAAGATATAGAAGAAAACTCTAAAGTAAAATCTAGGGTGCAAACTCTAGGATAAAATCGTGTTTTACTTACCTATCTACATATTTCTTGGCAGTATTTGATTGCTATTTATTTTATTAATCTTTTAAGTTTATCTTATATTAATCTATATGAATTTCAATTATTTGGTATAATTAATAATAGTAATAAGACCGCCCCTATAACACTGCCATTAATTTTTTTCTTACATATTCACTATTACGGAAAATTTGACTTTTGTTATATGGAAAGAATTCTAAAACAGAATTAAGATATCACTCTAAAATCACTCTGTTCCATAAAATAATTCGAGTAATGAAAACAACAAATTTTATTGACCGTCAAAAGCTTATTTCGTTAAAGATTCTGCGGCACCATTTATCTAATAATTTATTAAATATTATAGCTATGACTATTAAATTGAGTTCGCTTTTTTAACTAATAAGCTAAACTTAGTAATAACTTGCAATTTGTGCGGATTTACTTCCATACTTAATGATTTTATAGCTTCCAAATTTTAAAGAAAAGGAATAAATTGTAAAACTTTAATTCATTGTCCAAAAATAGTAAAAAACTTAGGTATAAGTTTTTCACTATACAGACATAAAAAAAGTTATTTAAGAGCAGTAACGTAATTGAAAAATAATTACGTAGATAGTCACACATATTTCATTCTTCATTAAGTTTAGAACTAAATAATCGTTAAAATTTCAAATAAGTATAGAAAATATCGGTATATTCATTGAATATTTAAGTAAATAAAAAAAGATAAGGATTGGGAAAATAAGATAAAGACGGTCAGCTTATATCGAAATACCATTGCACGGATGAAAATAAAATTACTATAGCCAACTACTCTACTGATACAATAAATCACTTTAAATTTTTTGGTCATAGCAATAGTATATGAGCCAATATTAAAATTAAATGAATTGATTTCTTATAACTAACAATCGCATCTTATATAGATATAATGGACGTAAAAATCTCGAAATTCAGTAACTACGTACCTCTTAAGTTGTTTGACGCGAATTACAAATATATGAAACAATAACGCTAGAACTCTACAATACAAATAACAAGACACTCAAATGAACACTGGTTTTTTGACGCCTGCTAGATCCGCATCAAACAATGTTAAAAGGCACCGTCTCAACCACAATGAACAGTTCTTGAAAAATCCCTACGAATCCTACCCACGCGTCCAACTGCTATGAAGAATGCAAAGTGATTTGTTTAGAAAAGATTTCATTTCCAGACCAAAAATAAATGCTTTTGTTCATCCAGGATCGCGTTTAGGATCAAAACTTGCTCGTCTCTCTTGTAGTGCTGCTAGTAAAGCTTCCCTAACTTCTCTCTCTGAACTTCGCCATAACCTTATAAGTTCATCTTCTGAGAGTTGAGATAACTCTGAGCGAGCTCCAGTAGAAGACACTCTCGGATAAGGAGGGGCTGGCGGTATATCAGCTTCCTGTGATACCATTATTTCTACACTTGCTCTATGGCTTGGAGGATCCACGGATAGATAATTTGCTGATGGTTCCGATACATCCTGATAAGATCTTGTTGAAGAACCCTCTGTTCTTCTTACCATCGGTGATGGCGTTCGGAGTCTAGTATTGATATCAGGTGGAGAATTTGTTAGGAAACTGACGTCTCTACTAAGCCGTCTACCTATATTTAAACTGGTCTTTTCGTATATAGACGCAGAATCAGATCCTAGGACAGAATCAGTGCTGAATCGACGAACATTGAGACCAGCAAGACTACACCTTTTTCTTCGACTTCTAGGAGAACGAAGTTGGCGTGGGGATCGACCTTGGCGTGGGGAACGACTAGAAACTTCTGGAGAAGGAGACAAAAATTTCGATTCAGTAATGTCTTCAGAAATAACAGAGGTTTCGACTGCGACGTTTTCTTTGATAGAATCCAAGGAATGGTCACGACCTTGCTGAACCCTATAAAACAATAATGATATGCCAAGATTGTAAACAATATTTTAAAATTTCCTTTAAGATAAATAAAGTAAACATTTTATTACCTTCTTATTTCTTGTATCATCTCAAAGAATTGTGCTTTACTTTTTCTTCGCCGACGCTGTTCGTGTTCCTTCTGAAACAAATGTATTTCCTGTCGCAAATTGATAAAACAAAGAAATATACTTATTTAAATATGATATTAAAAAAACAATAATCAAAGACCTTAACTTTTCTTACCCTTTTAACACTTTTTTGAAACAACGAAGTGAAATGTCCTTGGCGAATAGTATTAACTAGTTCACGTGCAGCATGGTGTGGCGATACAAGTTCTACGCAATTGATGAATCTATACAGTTTCTGAAACAAAATATTAGAAAAAAGTGTGTTAGATAAATTCTGTTTATTTTGTCAACTCTTGCGATGGAAGCTTTAAACTTAAACTTTAATTATTTGGGCATATACATGATCTTTACCTGGATGACTAACAACCAAACTAGATTAGCCCGTCTTAGAGGTATAAGTTGAAAAGACATGAAAACGTGAAAGTGAAAACAAAAAATAAATATAAATAACGTTTTTTATTTAAAAAGTTAAGTATTATGTGGATGACCATTATGTATAAACGATGTACTTGCTTTTTAAGACATTTTAATAAATTTGTGATTTTCATGATTATGACACCCCACTTAAGAAACTAGGTAATCGTTTTTTTTTTAAATCATAAAACTATTAAAAAGTGTTGCTTAAAAAACATATGATTAGTACAAAATATAGTGCAGTAGTAACTAATCTATCTTTGTAACAACGTATTATATACTGGACTCATTACTAGGAGCCGTTGATGTCTTTGATGTTATTTTTTAAATTTTATAAAATATACAGTAACGAATACATACTAGTATCAAATAATAAAAAGCAATTAATAATAAACAGAGATTACGTGATTTCGATAAAGTTAAGTGGGTCATCAATGTACAAAAGCCGCACTTATCCGTAGTGAGCATGACAAATTCTGTATAAATATGAGATTAATGTATTAAAGTCTGATATTTATGTTGAATTTGATATAAACACTGAAAAGGGATTATATAAATTAATCATTAAATGCTATAGCGATATGGTAAAGTATCCGATAATAAATACTTTTCGAGATTATTTGATGACTTCAAAAATTAGTCAAACAAAAATTCTTAGATATTAAATATATACAAAACTTAACTTAGAAAATTATTCATTATTTTTTCATACCTTACAACTTAGTAAGAATTGTTAATATCATTCTTATATCATTCTTTAACGTGTTTTTAATCTTTAAAAACAAATTACAAATTGTTTAGTGTACAGTGTATTTAAAAATAATATAGAGTAATTATTTTGATATTAGTTATTGTTACATCGATTTGTTTCTGTCACAAACCTATGTATATTTATAGGCATCACAATATATTGTATATAATGTCACATCAAAATCTTGTTCCCTATGGTGTCTCTCGCGTAGAACGTGGAATTATGGAGAAATCCGTTATTTATCGAATCTTTCGTCAATCTTTAAGCCATTTGAACATACATAAAATGTTCGCCAATTTTAGGGAAATTCTGTTACAGCCACAAATAGACACAGAAAAATTATATATAAAAGGATGTTTGTGCGACACTAATTGAATTTGGTTAAGTTTCCTTTTTATGTTAAGTATTAAAAAATAAATTAAATTTCAATATTTGAAAGTCAATATAATACGTTATATTTTAGTACCTGGCTAAAAAACATGATGTTCCTGCTTCTCCATATGGTTCCTTTTGGCTGGTGACGTAAAATGGGAAGGGTGTATTTATAAAAAAGGTGCTCCAAAATCAATATAAGGCAGCCGACCACCATTCCTACTCCCAGAAGAATAAACACCCCCGCAACTGCCGCAACGCCTGGAAACAGTATTTGAATTACGTATAATGGATTTTATAGGTAAAAGTTATTTAAACAAGCGCCAGGTGTTTATAAGAATACTACAAAGTATTATATAAATATGTCATCAATATTGTTACACAAACTATAATTTTATTTAGTAAAGCACTCATCTATATATATAAGAGATATCCAGGTAATTATTGGTTCATCACGATATCTCTGAAGCCATAAGGCGTAGAGACTTAAAATTTGGTAGGAATATTCCTATTGCCGAGTAGAGGTCTGTTAATAACGGATGTTACGAAACTCCACCCGCAAGGGGGTTGCTGGGGTGTTATACGTAAATGCTACCCAAAAAACATTCCACACAGAGGAAGTCGCGGGTTTAGCTAGTTATGTACATGATAAGTATATCTGAACCAAATTACATCCACTCAAATCAAAAATTATTTATCTAAGAAGCCTTTTCTAGTACTTTTAAAATGTCAATTCGTCATATTACACTATTTACAGTTACACTATTTACAGTTATTTACATTTAGAGTTAGAGATTTAGAGTTAGATTTAGAGATTTAGAGTTAGATTTAGAGATTTAGATTTAGAGTTTATTACACTATTTACATTTATTTACATTTAGAGTACATGCTTCTCTAGCCCAAATCCTGGGTTCAATTACCAGTAGGAGAAATTCAGGAATTTGTAGTTTATAATTGGTCTAGGTTTGGTAAGAGGGTGATTATCACCATACTACCAAAGATCTGTTAAGCTAAACATTTGCTTTTCGGTATATGCAATATATTAAAAGATAAATAAGTCTTGTCAAGTTAACATGCCACTATCTTAGACTGTATTATCATCAAAGAACCCGCAAGCGCAAGCGCTAACCTATCAACAAAAAAAATGTTAAAGAACGCCTTAACTTTATCGTGAATCCATTCCAACTATTTCTTCTACATGACAAGTAATAATTCTTGTATATCATAATAAATTAACTATAAAATGTTCACCTCATATTCAAATGAATTAGGTAAATATCATATTAAGCAATGTAAGAAATCTTCCATTGTCTCAATCCTTATATTAGTAACTTAATAACGTATTACTGATTTATCAATAGGATTCTACAGAAAATTAACTAGGCATTTTTGTGTAGCAAATCTAATGTCGCGTTAAAAGGAACGTGACAAATCGCGTATGTTACGTAATGGAGCGTAAATCCATTACGCGATCTACTGCTGTTATGTTGTATGTTCAATTGAGCGGCGATGAAATTAGCTTGTCAAGGTGACGGTTTTTTTTATAGAACGACTTAAAAATATCTGAAAAATATCCCCTGCATTTGTCACACGTTCTATAAATAAATACCATATAAAGTGGGTATATCGATGTACACTTTTTTCATTTCTTTGGCACTTATCTTTAGATTCGTGCTATAGCATTGATGTAAAAGTACTGAATATAGACAAAACATATACGCTTCCGCGAATGTGTCGCGTGTCGAAGGGAATTTCACTTCAACAATTAACGTTAACTTAGGGGCGTGCGAATAATTCGAAATTACGAATTATTCGTTCCGAATCGAATGCTAATATTCGATTCAAAACTAGAATCGAATAGTTCGAAAATTGGAATAATTCAAAAGTTACAGAATAATTCGAATTCGAAACTAGAACCGAATAATTCGAAAGATACTGAATAAATCGATAAAAAATCGATTTTTTATCGAATTATTAAACTGTTAAATTATTAGAGAATTTTCAAGTATTTTCAATTTAGGGTTTCTTATGTTCATATATAAATTTAACCGACTATATACGTTATATTCAAACCATGAAATAAATTTAGACAAATATATCTATAATTATAGTTTTTCTTTTAAAGAGAATGAAATTATATAGTTGCAAATACAGAATTCTTAAAAATACAATATTATAAAATTTGCTGTTTCAAAATTATAAATACGATACTGAATCGGGTGATAATGTAATTTGTTTATCAGATACAATATCGCCAGCAATGGAAAATAATCTTTTACTTTCAGCCGAAGTACAAGATATTCCCAATATTCTGTAAACGAAAGGTATATTATTTGTAAGTCGACTATTTCGATACACAGTTAAAATTATTTAAATAGAAACAATTGAAAATCCAGAGATATTTCATTAATTTGCAAATTATTCGATTTTTTCGAATTAAACGATTTTTTTCGAATTACTCGTGGAATGTCGTATAATTCGAAAATTCGAAATTAATTGATTCTAATTTCTAATGGAATATTGATATTCGATTCGAACGATATTCGCAAACACCTACGTTAACTCCTACGCCATCTTGAACTAATTTCTCTATCTCATAGAAAAGAACGTAAAAAGTAACTTTTTAGGAGAACTCTTCATAGATTCGGCTCCATAATTTTTCGTAAAATACGTCATCGATTATCAGTTACCTGCTAGCAAACGTTCCGTCAAAATCGGTCCAGCCCTCTGAGAGATTACCGGGACCAAACATTCAGACAAAAAAATCGATGCTGATAAGTACAATGAAATGCTATTCTTGTTATCTTTGCTGTAGTTATCTTGGAATAACTAAGAGATATTCAATTTTTTTATTTCTATAGATATTTTAATGAAAAATATAACTTTAACCTAATAAAATTAATTTAGATTAGAACTGGTCGAAAAAAAGATATGCGGCATGAAAAACTTTATTTCATTATCTAGAAAAATATTTGAATATCTATAATCACTATACAAACTTTTATACTAAACTGTGACAGAAGCAAACTATATAACAAAAAAAATATTTACTTATCGTATTAGTGAATAATTCAACGAAAAATGAAAAGTATAATACAATAATATATTTTTTTTCTTAGGTCTTAAGGTTATCTGGAAGAAATCGCTAAAAAGAGTATCGACACCTTTTGTAAATAAAGTTAGAATACATAACTATACTCTCTCCGGTCGTGTCGGATTCCATTGGACTATGAGAGTGAAGGTATAGAGAGTGCACTTGTGTACTATGCCTGTTATCCCGCACTGGAGCAGCGTGGTGGGACTACGCTCTAAAACTCTCTCTCATATGAGTGAGGTGGCTCGCGTCCAGCTGTGGGACGTCAATGGAATGCTACTTACCTTTTTTCATTATTTACATAACTTAAAAAAAAATCTTAGAGAAATCCACAGCCTCTATGTATAAAGAGATAAGTAGAAAATCCTAATTTTTCTAGACAGTGTTTGAAAGATATAACATTTATAACTATTATACCTTTCGTACTGATTATATGTTTTATAAAGCATAATTATTAGTAATATTATTTCAAAAAACCTTGGCCTAGGTTGATAAATGAGGTGATACAACCATCGAAATTACAAAAACGTCAATATGTCCGAAATTCAAATTAACTGTTCAAACGAATTTTTTTTTTTCAGGGTGGTGTAAATGATTTTAAAATACTGTGATAGGTGTATCACAGTATGCAATAGTAATAATCAAACTTTGCTCATAAAATCCAATGTACTGAAGAAAAAAGTTCACTCAGGTATTTGTAATTACGCTATACAGGCGTCGCAATACGACCCCAGTTAACATTAGAACCAAGTTCCATATTGAGGGTAAATGGTTTGTTCCACAATCGCTGGCAAATCGTCTGTGCTATTGTGTCCGATAATTCTTTTACGGGTGTTGTTTCACCGCGAAATGAAATCAACAATTGCTTTATATTTAACCATTTACGTTGACTATTAAAGTGGAGTTCTTATTATATTACCGACTAAAAATGTGTACACACAGTTGTATAATATTGGTAATAACGCCGATTTTACAAACTCTTGTACTGTTTAAAAATATTGGCATTTACCTCATCAGTAACATAATTTTATCCTAAAGTATAGTTTTTTGGTTAATTATGCCCAAAAATACAGTTTTTTTAGATATAGTTTGCTTTTGTGACAGTCATCGGAATAGAATCTCAAGTTGTAATTATAGTTATTTAGACATTCTCCTCGATACAAAAACAAACTTTTTTACGCCGTTTACTTTATTTTGAATACACGGCATGGTATGGCAAAGGCAGTGGAATAAATCAGGGGTCCGCAACCAGCGACCAGCAAGCTACATGCGGCCCACTGGCATAAAAATAAGTGTACGAATAAATGTGGTTAAAATGTTTAAAATAATTGTGGCCCGCACCAATATTACAACATTTGCCTTCTATAAGAAAAGGTTCCCGACACTTTATCTAAATTATCAACGTATATACAATAAGTTAAAATTAAATGTTCTTATGACGAAATCATATAAAAAATACTAGCAGACGCGGCGTATACTCATGTGCCATATAAATTATCAAAAAAAAACACTACTAAAAACGGGCAGGAGGGTGAGAAATACTTTACGAACTTATCTAATACCTGCACACAAAAAATGCATTAAAATGGGTTGACCTGTTTCGGAAATTTGCAACCACAAACACTGTCTTTGGCACAAAATATATCCACATAAGATAATATGAAAATATTGTAAAATATAACAACTATAAAAACGATCTGTTTGAATACTATTATCACAGACATTTATACTTAGTTCTAATCTCTCATCAGAAAATCTACTGGATTTAGAAACTTCAGGAAATTCTTTACACTACATGTTCGGCTACAGAGATGAGGTCCTGAGTTCGAGTCCCGGGTCGGACCAATTAAGAAACCAATATTGAGTTTTCTATTAATATTTTCTTTGTATTTGCTCGGAGTTTAGAGGTTTTAGATGTGCTCCAGCCCCGTGCCTTGGAGAGAATGTTAAGTCATTGTTGGATTCCCGTCACGTCGCACTATGATAGTGAAAGAATAGAGAGTGCACATGGGTACTATCCCTACCAACCCGCAGTGGAGCAGGGTGGTTAGTCTATGCTCTAAAAACCCTTTCTCCTATGAGTGAGGAAACCTGTACTCAACAATGGGATGTTATTAGGCTACTACTTATCATACTTTTATTTTGAAATTGTGTATAGTGCGATTTTAACACAAGAAAAATATTAAACTTTCTAATTGAAGTAACAATAGCCTAGCGATCTCCCTTTTTCATATTTAATTTTCTTATGTCACTAAAAAAAAATTGTAAAAAATAAGACGCAAACACTTAGTTACGTGTCTTCTCATTTTTTCAACGATAAAATTCATGTTTAATCTTTTAGGTCGGCTAGTAATACTCCCTTCCCTTCATCCCAGAGGGGTTGGATTAACGCGAGGGTGGCGATAAATTCTAATGAAATTTCCGCCTGAAACGTAACATCTGACTATGAAATAGAAAACATGTACAAAATTAGTATATACAATGCTATACGAATGCAACTTTTACGTAATTTTGATTTACACTGTTTAAAAAATATTTCTTTAGCAATCTTATAGACAAATTACTAGTTAATTCTCTGTATTAGTAAATTTTCATCTTGAAAAAAAAAGATTATTGAAATGAAAAAGATTTAACATTTTTTTCTTAGAGAAAGAATATTTACTATATATAGAGATTTTACTCTTTTAAAGATAACTGTTACTGAAATTCTTACAAATAATATAGAGCGAAAACTTTGAAAAGCTCATATGTCATATTATTTATTTATTTTTTTAAATACTCTTTATATACATCAGAAAAAAATTACAAAGTATAAGTGAGGCAGAAGTACTAACAAAAAAATGCACAAAAAGGCGGTCTTATCGCTAATCAGCGATATCTTCCAGACAAACTTAAGAAGAAGGAAATTGTGCTAAAGTGGAAGGTGCACAAAAAAATCATACATACTAATAAACGGAGTACACATATAATATATTACATATATGTACATACTAACACAATAATAAAAATAAAACGTAATATCATCTATTTATAGCGCTTAAAACAGTAAATGTTTTGTTTTTGTTTAATATTTTGTACCTGTTACATTACGTTTTTGTTGAGTTATTGGTATACATAAATATTTTTTTAATAATTAAAACTGCCTCAAAATATATTCTGCAGAGTATCGTTAAAGTGCTCGTAAAAATTGAAGAGTTCCGTTACTTTGTCATGGATCCCATGATCAAAACCTAACCAAACTATCCTCAAACAACCCCTGAAGTATATCCTTTCCAATAAAAAACGAATCATCGAAATCGGTTTGTGAGATATTGAGTTATTCGTCCATTTGTTGTGCAAATGCTTAATGCATATTTAGGACTTATACGGTTTTCTCATGGATGGCATCATCAGAAATGGACCAAAAACAATGGAACCCTACGACAAGCACCACCTTTTGTATAAAAAAATCCTAACAAGTGAATATTGTTTAACAGCGGTGAAAGAATACACGATTTCAAGAGTTCCTTAAATGTACACTTACCAAGTGGTTTCGGTTGAATTCCATAATCCGGGCTTAGTTTGAAGCAAGGCAAAGCCCCGTACCATTTCTCCGTGAGAATATCCATATAACCGTTTGAAGAATATTTCGCTATGACAGCTGATATACTATCCTGAAATTTAGGAACTGTTTACTTATTTCATATTTTGACTGACGCTACTATGTTATAGTATATGTAAATGGAGACACATGTAAATCTGTTGATATAAAAACGTCTCCTTTACATACATATACTCGTATAGCATCATACCTCATTCCCAGAGGGGTAGGTAGAAACCGCGTCTTTCCACTTGCCACGACCCTTGCATATCTCCTTCGGTCCATTCATTGACATTAAACATTTCATACAATCTCGTCGGTACCCTTGACCTGGCGCTTATTTAAAATGTTCTGGATTTGGTCTAAGAACGTTCGCCTTGGTCTTACCTTTCCAACTTTCCCATTCACTCTCGACTCATAAATCCTTTTAATCAGTCTTCTTTCATTCATTTTCTCTACGTGCCCAAACCACCTAAGATTACCTTTCTCTATTTTAGTGACTGCATCTTCTTTTATACAACAACCTTCAGTTTCAAACCACTCACACTTCTCAACGCTTTCATCTCTGACACGTTTATTTTACTTTTAGGCTTCTTCTGCTATATCCAACTTTCACTACTACACATAAGTGTTGGCACCAACACACCTAGTCTCATTTTATTATTTCTTTTTTAAAGATAGTGGTAGTTTTTTATATAAAATATACTATAAAAGCCTCCTGAAATAAACTACAGATATCACTTTAAATTTTTATATTGTACTCGCTTTGTAAAATCATTAAAATTCACAACACGCGTGCTACGTTGCTCACTTTTAACAATGCTCCGAAAAGGCTATATTTCATTGTAAGTTATCACTGCGAACAAAATAAAATTACTATCAAAAGATTTATGTCGCACTTACGATAAGCCAAGCGAAGTGAACTTTGTGTATTTAACAACGTCAAGATAAAATATCGTAAAAGCGATTTCAGGGAGATACACAAGTCATATGACACTTAGCTATCGATCACACCATTAGATGGGTTCTGCGTCATCCATCAATCTTTACGCGCTAAGATCCGAAGTCGTTCCGCTGTCACTGAAGCCTATCTACGACCTTCTTCATGTAAATGTATGTACACTTCTCATATACCAGGCCTTTACTTCTTACATTATTTCGTAATGGACCTATATCTATCCAGTTGTAAATAATGATGCTTTTGGTTCGTGTGTCGAAAAATAAAATATCACATTTGTTTCAATCATATAAAATATCAAATTGTATTGATAAGTCTGTCGCGCTTTTAGTGACGATCACTAAACACAGGCAACATTTGTAAAGTTATTCTACTGTGACAGTAATAAACTTAATATAAGAACCGTTTCAGTTTTTGCATTTTTTGAAGTAAAACTTCTTTAGGCGCATAAGGGTAAAATTTTTACGGAAGAAACGCGTGATTAGCGGCCCAAAGATGTGCAGCGTTTTTTTATGTTAATTCGTTTGAATGTTAGGTAATTTTAATATTTACAAATAACATGTGTCATTTTAATTTGCCACTCGTCATCTAATACGAGTATACTATTTTTCATAAAATATAAAATAAAAATATCTCATTTTCTTTTAAATTTTAAATTCAAAATCACAATATTATTAATAATTTTTATCATTGACAAAAACACGTGGCATTTTTATTTACAATTCGTCATTTGAGATTTCAATAAATTATTTGTATTAATTTTCGTCACTTTTAATATTTTAATGATAATTAAATTCATTAAATTCATAATTGTCCTTCTCTTTTTCCTCTGTCTAAGACTCGGTAATATAAAGTTTTAGATTTGTATGAATATAAACATGTTCTTAAAATTAGTTTGCCGAAGAAGTTTCACTTCTGACATGTGTACTTTGCTGTCGCTTAAATAATCGTCAACATTATAATATGCCTTTTGTAAAATTTCTTAAAATAATGCGAAGGTAAATCTAAAAGTGCGAATGCTTAACCCGATGTATTAAAATTGTGTATTTCCCTTTTTTGTTATATAAGTGAATATTATTACGGAAATATAAGATATAATTTAAGTAGAAGCTCCTTGTAGAATTTGTTTTTTGTATTTAAAATCTTAATATGTGTTTTGTTGCAAAAATTAATAAATGAGCCTAATTTATGGTAATATTATAGCATAATATTAACGTTTAAATTATTTTTATTACCTTTAATGGAAATCCTTTGGCCATACCAATAGCGTACGTATCTTTTGTAAGGGCATGATCACCAACTCGTTGAAGTTTACAGCCGTGGTCAGTAGCTCTATAGTAGTCTAAAACTGTTGTGTCGGCAATCAACAGATCCAATGTACCATTCCTATATCAAGAGATATGCTTTAAACTATATTGAATTTTTTCATAAGCGACAGTATTTAAAAAATTGAGGCTATGATACAAACATATAATTTATTTAATGGAAAAAGTTCTATATAGTTTTGCAATGTTTTATTACATTTAATAAATGCGTTATTTTAAACCAGATGAAAAAGTGCGAATATATACCACTTTAAAATATATTTCATGAAAATTTACTTTTTGATAGATTGTAAAAGTACACTTCGGAGCAACATTTAAATGGAAATTAACACAACCGAGCCAGTAAAATTGTGTCATAAATTTCGAGGCACTAATTAAATGAAGTCTAACTTTCGTTATTTTTTACTGGTCGTATCTTAACTTTTACACTGCAGTAATATTAAAATATTATTTAAGAAGCTGAAATGATTTCTCTAGAGTGTTAAATTGTACGATGATATTGAATTTATTAGTATTATGACCTGAGCCGTTGGATGCCTTCTTCAACGTCCTGAAGGGCATAACGACGCATTTGTTGCGCCAGCTGCGGATTATTTCTTCGAATATAATATTCTGCTACCGAAGATCGCGCAGTTCCTATCCTTAAGGATAACCACTGGAATTGATGGCTTTTTGTTACTAATTTTAGGATTTTTTTTTTAAAAAAGCTATGAATCATTTAATACATACATTACTTCTTCCTTGATAGTCGTCAACAGCATTATGGAAAAATAATCCTGCTATGAGTGCGGCAATATTAGCTGTGTAACTGGCTACAAATATCACAGAAAAACCACCCCAAACATTTATGAGGAACTTATTAGGCCAACTCTTAGGTGCTTTGAATGCTACTAAATGTCCACACAGTAATCCCCACATTACCCAAAGAGCACTGGATATACTAAAATTTTTTGATCTCTGTCGACCCCAAGGATTTAACCCGAATGGTGATAACCATTCATAAATCGCAACAGCTATAGCCGTTACATTCAGAGAAGTAAATATTGCTATCCATAGTTCTGGTGAAAACGGTAACAAAAACGCCAATAAGGGTATATCCGCTCTTTGATTTGGCGCGGCCAATATCGATATCCCGCTAAAAAAATAAGGTTGACTGAAATCAATTACTTCAGCTCGTGCGGCGGATACGCTGAGAGCCGCAAATGACATATGAGCGGCACCAGAAACTAAATCTCCAATAATACCGTCCCATTTTTCGAGATTTTCATCTGGATCTTCATCAAACACAAATTGTTTTTTACCCCTACTTTTTTCATTATCGAATATATCATAACCATTTCTATATTGCAAAAAATAACTTTCTTGTTTCAACCTAAGGTCTTTGTCAATGTTAATGTCGTCGCCGTACCTGCGAAATGGTTTTATTAATTTCCTAGATCCGTATAAGCCGTCTTCAACTATATATAGATGAAAATCGAATTCTAATTCTTGGGCTATATTTTCTAATAAATCCATTGCTAGGCCATAGCAACAATGAGTTGCCATTTTCCAAAATGTATTTGGTTTTGGTGTTGGAAAAAAATAATCATCTACATCTTGAACACTTTCTCTTTCTAATTCATTGAAGGCAAGAGTAAGGTTGTCACGATCAGAAGTTTGCGGACGATGACAAGGTAACCCTCTTAAGCACTGCCCATCTTCATCAAGTTCTCCTTCCATTACAAATGGCGGAGCGAGGGCTGTTACAATACGAAAAACTGTACGGGCTCCAGACGACTGTCCATGGGCAACAAGACGACCTCCAGGCCATACAATAGTATGTAAACTGACACTTCGACCTAAAACATGGCCAACTTCTTTCCATACGTTTTTAACTTCTGAATTTGATACTAAGTTTAAAAATGAAAATCTCGCTGTCAATGATAATTTAGATCGTCCTGCTCCAGCCAACGCTGCTGCTGAAGCTAATCGCATTTCCCTGAAATAAAATAAGATATTTACTTTCCTTCGTTTACAAGTAAAACTTTAACTAACGAACACACTTTGTTAGATATCTGTAATAAAATAGTTTTAAAGATACATTAAAAAACATTGAGAAATATTACAATTCAATTATATAAAATATTTTAATAAAGAAAAAATGAACACCAAAGGTGGTTTAAAGATTTCAATATAAAAACCTCCAACAACGATATATTTCAACAAAAATTGTCAGAGATAACAAATTTCACGCTTTCCTGACAAATAAATTTACTAATCTTTCTAATTTTGGATATATTTATAGCTAGCCGTTAGTATCAGTTGTTGTTACGCATACAAATTTAAATCGGTCTAGATACTCACTTTGACTGTTCTCAATAAATATTTCTTTTTCATTGCAGTTCCTGTAAAGGTTTCTTTTGCATCAGACAAAATGCGTTTTTGTGACCACAAAAGCTGTGATTAAAGTGGCGGACTTCAATAAACGAGATTTTAGCGCACATAATAATGACTTTCCTATTGACCTGACCTACATAGGTTGCCCTTATTTTGAGACGAAGAAAAAGGAAAGTATCCGCTTCATGTCATGTCAATGGTAGGGTATCATTTCGATGAATCAGCATGCACAGTCTGGCTGTCGGCCAAAGTTTGCTTCCGTAGTTCAGCCTGATCTATGATAATGTGATCTTTTTGGATGTTACCCAACCAAATAGATAGATAATTTTAATTTAACTACTAGTGGGTGACCGAGACCTCAATTACGAAGGATTAGACTTCTAATTTAACACTCAGAGATCAAAGCAAGTAGTGTAAGCAAGAGCTATATACCTATGCTAAAATCGGTAAGCAGTCAGTAATATTGGAATATAGTAGATACTCAAAAAGATTTAAATTATTAATCAATCTGTCTTAATCATTACGAATATTATTTTATTGCATAGAAATTTTTGATAATCATAAAAATTTTCTATGCAATAAAATAATATTCGTGGAAATTAAAACAGTGCCTGTAACTTATTTTTAACTATATTATATTTTGTGATATTATTAGGCTAAGTGCATTTATTTCCGCCAATCCAAAATGGTCTAAGATTTATAATAAATGAAATATATCCAATGATATAGTCTTGGCATACCGTCATTTCAACAAAATAGATTTATTACAAGAATTGATCCTTGTTATAGTGACCTATGTATTTTTTGTAATATATGCAAAGGTATTTTTTGACTGACATTGTCATTAAAAAGAGCTTACGCTTTTTTATTATGATGAGAGATCAAAGTGGTAGATGTCCAAAGGTGTTTCATTTCGTGTTGTCACCCGAGTAATTCGCAAACTCCCTTTTGAATATGAAATAAACAGTTCGTAATAAGCGTCTATATCGCGAAAAGAGTCGTTATGCCAAATTTCAAGTCGTTAAACTATCAATAGATAAATTAAGTGACGTAAAACCATCTTCGCATTATTAACCTTCAAATGAAACCAATTTGGGAATCAACAGTTATATGGTTTCAATTCTATAACCGATATATAAACAAATCTTTTTTGAACTCGAAACCACAGTAAAAGCTAGTTTGTAACAAACGGGAAAACTTTCCGCCAAAAGTAATTTAACTCCCAGTTAGGACGAAAGGCGCAATTAGTTACATGTCACCAAGACATTAAACCCTGAACCGAGCAAAAATGTTTCAATGTCGAAAGATATTTCGTGTAACGACGAAACCTTTTATCCACGACCACAATCCAGTTCCAACGCATTTACTTAGAATTTATTACTAACATTAGGAAAGTAACACACTTCAATCAAATCTTTAATTAACCCATATATTATATAATACCTTAATAACTGTTCCCCCAGAGTGCTACACGCATTTAGGTTGATTTTATATGCTATATATAACAATGATGTATCAACTTCTTTGGCAAACTTATTTTAAGTCTTGTTTATATTTATACAAATCTAAAACTTTAGATTTCCGAGACTTACAGGAAGGGAAAAAGGAAGATATGAATTTTATTTTCATTAAAATTAAGTGTCCAAAATAAATACAAAAAGTGCCACGTGTTTTTTGTAAATATTAGACAATATTAATTCAATTTTATTTTTTAATTTAAAATTTTAGAAAAAATCATTTATGAAATATTTATATTTTTTATTTTATTAGAAAGTATATTAAATGATTAAATGACGAGTGGCAAATTAAAATGCTGCATGTTGTTTGTAAATATTAAAACTACCTAACCTTCAAACGATTTAGCACATTTTCGTGACGCTAATGACGCGTTTCATCCGTAAAAAATCAAAAAACATTTAGTTTTAACATCGGAAATAACGTGAGATATTTTCACATCGAATTAAAATAAAATTCTTGTAATATTTTATATCGAAAGACAAGAACTCGTGTTCGGATAAGTACGATGGAATATTTCAAGATATATGAAATGGTTTTGGCTGAAATTTTATGCTAACTCAGTTATTCATATTTTGCCATGTCAATCATAAACAATAAATTAGTATATTTTCATTATAGATGTTCAAACTTAATAATATATGACTGGAACATTCAGAGCACGTATTTTATTAAATAACGCCCCAATAAGCACGAGGCCCCAACTGCCCGATTTGATAGGTCAAGCGAAAAATCCATGATTTTCTTATAAAAGAACTTGAAAAGACCGTTAAGTTAAATCGGTCAATGAAATTTAGGTAAGACTAATTTCTGATTATGTTATATTACTTACATACCAATAAAGTAGTACACTATTCATCTACACATTCATATTATTATTTTTTATGTATATTGCCACGGCCGAAGCCTCTCACCAGACCAGGCTCAGACTAATTAGAAAATCAATCTTCTTAATTTGCTCTACCGGGGATCGAACCCAGGGCTTAAAGCAAGGCGAGTACTCGCACCACTGAGCCAGCGAGGCTGTCAAAATTATATTAAGCGCTTCGTAATTTTTTTCCTATATATTGATAATCGTCTCATGTATTCAGTTAGAGTCCGTAAATTGTTATATATATACTTTCTGTATGTTACTTTAATATCACATTTTAATTTTTGTTTAACTGGGTATTGTATACTTTAAGGTATTTACATTTCTGTTTTCCATGTTTCGTAAATAAAGTTCTTTTATTATTATTTTTAGGCGTTCTGCTGGCGTTAGCGTACTTAGAATGCCATCTTGTCTACAGACCTAGGTTACGAAATACAAGTGCACAGCGCGCCTGAAGTGATTTTGACTTCAGAAACTTCGACAAAGCCTTACGTATTTACTAGTTTCAGAGATCTAAAACATCATACAAAATTCATAACTCGACTTTCATATTATTTAACAATTACGTTTCACTTTCAGGCAGCCGCCTAGTAACTATTGTACGCCGCTTTGCTCGGCAAATACGTAACAAAGTTAAAGTTCTCTCCAGGACAAGCAACCCTTTTGCATATTTTATTTTATGTGGGATGGAGAAACAAGAATCATAATGTGCTGTGGTTTGACAAAACATGAAATCTACGGCAAACAAAATCAACAAGTTGGAAATAATTTTATTGAAATGTGTTTATTTAGAGCAATTTGTAATGTTGTTTACTTTTCGTGTAAGATTTTAAATAACCCGCTAAATTAAAGAAAGAAAATTCGTGATGCTAAGGCTTAAGAAAATGACGAAACAGAAGTTTTATGGCTATTAGTTCATCTCTTAAATGGAAAAAAAAATGGAATTACCTTATACAAACATGTAAACCTGGCGACATATCGCTTTACATGGATATACTATTATATATACGCTTGGAATTTTCCATTACAATAACATTCTGAAAAAAACAACTTATATAACGCCTTATAACATTATATACCTACCTATGAAAGGACCGTCACATAAAAATACCAATAAATTATTTACGGGTATAGAAATTTGATAACACTTAGGTCTTGAAATTTTCTCCTCCAACCAAACAATAAAGGAATTCTTCGGCTTTTTATTTATATATCTTTATTGAGCCTTTTTTTTATTATAATAGTAATTTTTTATTTAATTTAAAATTGATTTTAATACGATTTCAAGTCTATTAAAACAACATCGTACAGATGTTGGAAAGACTATTTTTTAATATTTATTAATCAAATTTGTCTTTATAAAGCAACAGGAGATCTAATAAAGTATCAATTGGTAACATTATATTTTGTAAATAATTTCAAAATGAAAATATTTTTTATACACGTAGGTTCAACAAGCACGTTTCAACCTTCAGCAATCCGTCTGTTGGTAACGCCTCTATCACCGGTTCAGAAAGTTCATTTCGCTAAGAAGAAACCGGCAAGAAACTCAACGGTTACTCCTTTAAATATAGTTTTTGTCTGTTACCATGTGTTTAGTATTCATGTGAAACTGAAATCCAAACATCAGTGTCACTTAAATAATCTTCAACATGTTAATATGCTTTTTGTAATAGGGCGTTATTAACATATTTTTTAAAACTTTGCGGAAGCAAAACCAGAAGTGTTTCTGGTTCTTATTGAAAATGCGTATGCCCAACCCGAGTTCTGAACCTTCCTCATTTAATATTTTCAACCAATTTTAACTATGAATTAAAAAGGCATTCTCTGTCCGAAAATAATAAGAAATGCTTGGAAATAATGTCAAACACATACAGGGATTTTTCTCTCTTGAGTAGTGACTACGGGGGTGAAAATGCAATCTCAAGAAAAGACAATTTTATAGCGTAAAGCTGAGATCAGACGAATAGTGGTACTATAAAACATTGTGTCTAGTACTGGTTGTTAAGTTTTAGATGGGAATTGTATTGATTAGTGTAGATCTTTTATTTTAAGGACCATTTATATGTCCACTTAAAATTTTCCCCTGTTAATATTTCTTCATTTATCCACCCAAGTATAAATATATTTAATTGGAGGACACTTGGTACTAAATACTGATTTAAAAAGAAATTCTATTAAAGTTTTTAATTTACTTTATTTTCTTATTATATTGTTTAAATTGAGCAATATTAAAGATCAATATTTTAGGTAATAATAACTGGTCTATTTCTTGACCGCTGTAAATTTCATTAACGATATAATAATGTGTTTTATTCGCGTTTATGGTTAAATATTTTTATTTGTATTTTAATTATTACTAAATAATTATATACATACATACATAGCATCACGCCTTATTCCCATAGGGGTAGGCAGAGACAACATCCTTCCACTTGCCACGATCCTTGCATATCTCCTTCGCTTCTTTCAATCTCATTAAATCTTTCATACAAGTTCGTCGGTTTAGAGTACTAAATAATTATATCTATTTTTAAAAGTCCTAACATTTCAAACATTTTTCAGTATTCATTGTCAAATTATTTATTGGCAAAATTGATTAATTTAATCACATTATTTTAATATATATACGTTTTAGAAAATATAAAATTCCGAGGATTTCTTTCGGCCCTATTTTGATTTCTCCTAATATATAGCTTTACATAGAATGTTAATTAACATGTCTACCGTTTGGTCTATAGGACTGTTCTTAAGAAAAGGAAAAGATGGAGGCATTAACGAAAACTCAGTTGTATAAAATCTCAAGCTATTTGAAACCGTCTTAATACTGTCTCTGATATAAACCGACCAACCTTCGCCTTTTAGATAGAGGGACGTAAAAGTAATCTCGTGCCGTTGTCGGACTCGCTAGTCAATTTGCTTTTATGATGATGCTTTACGCTTGTTGCCATTCTATTGTGTTGTGTATAGTATATTTGTTCTCAATGCAAAAAAATCGTAAATAAAGGTTTCAATGCAGAATAGTAAAAAAGTCGCGAATCCATTATCGCATTCGAAATTCCATAGAATTTGAAACCATCTTCTTAATTAAAGTCTTAGTATTAATTTACACTATACTATATATATATATATATATATATATATATATATATATATATATATATATATATAAGAAATATCCAGGTATCTATAGACTAAAGACCTTAAATTTGGTAGATATATGCCTTTTGCCAAGTAAAGGTCAACGAAGAACGGATTTTGCGAAATTCCACCCGCAAAGGGGGTTGGGGAGGGGTGGGGAATGTTAAATAGCTCATTGACGTATTTATACGTATGTTTCTTATTACGGAATAATAATATACGCAACTTATGAACGGGTTTTGTCATTTTTTGAAAAATTTTCAGCAGCTTACTTTTGATATAGAATTTAAATTTTTAAGTGATACATTTTAAAAGTCTCCTGAGAGTTTTGGACATACGTCTACAATAAGAACCTTTAAAATAGTCATTCACTTTACTCTACTCTACTATCTACTATCTTACTATCTACTAGAATTTATGACAATTACTTATTTTCTGTTAGGTAATAAATGATTGGTTTCAAACACATTATAACTTTTTAAATATAACAACTAATTATACCAAACAACAATATATTCTTGTGCTAAGTTAATTTTAATAAAACTCTCATCATCTAAAGACGCATCGCAAGAACTTAAATAAATTACAATCGTTTGACTTGTATCTAATAGCTAGCAATTTATAAAGGGCTTAATGCTGTCACAGATGTAGACCAGCTAACCTTCGTCTTCAAGATTAAGAGATCTAAAAGTAATCTTGTACGGCTGTCGCACTCGCTAGCCAATTTGTTTTTGCTCATGCTCCACGGTAGTTATTTTCAATAATCAGTATCGTTAAAAAATTAGGAAATCATTGGAAACCTTTTTCAATTTCGACTTTTAGTTTAACAGTCCCTAATATACATATTTCTTCATATTTTCAATCGTTAATGAACCACTTTTTATTTAAGCATTCAAATTCAAAATAAGCTATATCGAAGGTCAGGACTATATATATAAAAAGTTACCATTATAATAAAAAGCGATGACACAAAAAGATCCATCACGAGAAATGTAATCCGTCATGACGCTAGCCGGCGTTAAATTTGGTACGAAAAAACCATGAATTATCGCATGATCGTTAACAGTTTGCGTATCATAAAAAAGTTTTAAAGATGTGCCCGAGTATCATAAAAAGTTTTGAAGCAGATATGATAAAATTATATTTCAACATAATTTTTAAAGATTTTGTAAGTTGCATTAATTTTAAGTACATAATTGAATTGGCGAACTTTATGAGTGAATGTTCTTACCTAACAAATTCCATAGAAAAATCGGAAGCTGCATCACTAGGCTCATCCCAACAGGATGCTTCGGCATCACTAAAAAACTGTGCTTGCGCTGACCATGCATCACAGGCTCTTAAAACTCGACGTAATGCACCAACGATCATCCAAACTGAGTCACGTGCAAAATCATGATCTGATAACGAAACAGTATTCCACGTAATACTTGAAATTTTAAAAAATACAATGGCAATAAGATCTGTTCAAATGTAACCAATCACTCACCAATTTTCATAGGTTTAGGGTGTAAAGCCAATAATCCTATGGGTAAAGAGTCCAATATGGTAGAAAGGTTACTCTTCTCAGTAATTATTGGTTCATCATCTTGCTTCATAATTAGATCATCTAGTTGATTATTAATTTTATCTCTAACTTTATTCACCGAAGGTGTATGCACCGTGGGATTCATTATGAAATCGCTAATATCACTTGAAAATAATACGCTATCTCTTAGGTCTCCATTTTCAACACTACTTAAAACTTGTTCTTCCATCAACATATCTTTTCTTTCATACAAGTCATTTATACTTATACTATTTACATACTTATTAAAAGACTCATTTTTTAATTTACTAGAACTACTACGCCTACTATTATTTTTATCAAGAGAAGGTGTAATTTCCTTCTCAATTGAATTGTTTTCGATTTTAGAAGTTTCAACGCCTTTGATATTTACATTTATATTTCTTATACTTTCTGTACTAATATTGTAACTACTATTAAAAGAGCGACTAAAATTTAAATATAATAAATTGTTATTTATGTGCGTTTCAAATTTATTTATATTTTTATTACTTTGACGAAATGTTGAATTATTCGAACTATTGCTAACTGAAGCGTGGTCGTCTTTACTGATATTTTTATTAGGAAACTGACTTAAATTGTGTATAAAATCTGGATTTGTTTTCGTTTTTATCATATTATTGTCCGCAACATCTCGTTTCTTGCGTTCAAATTCATCAAGATCATATTTTAATGCATCAACCTTATCCTTAAAACTATGAAGGGTTCTATCGTTTGCTTTTGCAAATTGGGAGAGATTGCCGATATTATGGAAGACATCAGTTTCTCTGGAAGCATCGATCCATAACCAGAAAAAATGTCCTTCCAGCATATTTAATCGCTTTGCTTCATCCATTACATGTTTAGCATAATGGATATCACATATCAAAACAATGACACCTCGGGTCAATCTCGATACTTCAGCAAGGCGCCTAAAAATAATATTAAAATCTTAATATACATTCAATCGTTCTTGTTAATGGAAAAAAACTATTTCGAAACCACATAAAAGTATTATATTACTCAATATTATATTTAAACAAAGAATCATGTCTCTGTTCATGTTCAATTAAAGTTTAAAATTGACATAACAGAGTCAATTATACTAGAGTTTGATCGCTATTTATAAAAATTCAAAACATCAAATTATGTAATATTTAAATTTCTGGTTTAATTAATCTAACCTCAAGTGGATTAAAAAAAGGAAAAATTAAAAGTTGTTAATAATATATGAATATGTAGGCACATTTTTTGTTTATAAAATGAAAAACACTAATTTTTTTATTAAACTTGCTAATATTTTGAAAGACGACAAAAATGGCAGCGAGTTTAAGTACTCACCTGAAAAGACCACGACGTGTATATTTCTTTGGAAGTGAAAGCCATTTAGGATTAAGCGGTTGAGTGGTCAGAATTGAGGACAGATCCTTCCTCAGAGAAAACGTGGTATAAATATCTTGTTCAGCGAGCAAAGTAAAAGTATGCCAATGAGTGTGAAGAAGAGTAGCTCTGTTGAATATAAAATTAAGGAACTTCTTTTAGGGTAACACTAAATTTTTATTGACAATACTAGCTTTGACATTATTAAAAACAAATTATTGCTATCGAATTTAGTTTTCAAATCGAACGAGTGTTTTTAAGTTTTATATTTATAAGTAAACCTTAGAAACAATGGATATAAAGCTATTTAAACAATGTTAGACTAATATAATATTACATTTAAAAAAATTAAAAGTGCGTCCGTTGAAGTACACATAACAGAAGTGAAACTTCTTTGGCAAACTAATTTTTAAGTCTTGTTTATATTTATGCAAATCTAAAACTTTATATTTTCGAGACCAAGAGGGAAAGTAAAACGTAGATGTGTTAGCGTAAATTAATACAAAAAAATAATTAAAATTTGAAATGTTGAATTATAAATAAAAATACCACTTGTATTTGTCAATATTAGAAATTATTAACAAAATTTTATTTTTGAATTTTAAATTTAGAAAAGAGAATTTATCAAAATACTATATTAAATTATTAAATGACGAGTAGCAAATGAAAATGCCACATGTTATTTGTAAATATTAAAACTACCTAACCTTCAAATGAATTAGCATAAAAAACGCTGCACATCGTCGTGATCTAATCGCTAATCATACGTTTCAGCCTTAATAAAATTACCCTCATGCGCCTAAAGATGTTTCACTTCAAAAAGTTAAACATTTGATATACTTTTCAACTTATTGGTAAGAAATGATATAAATAATTTTAACAAACCTGAGTGCGTGTAATGTTTCTCTAGCGGTTATCTCCAGACGAATCTCAAGAGGCAACAATTCCTGGGGAAATATAAAAAGTTTTTATTACAAGGTTGCCATTATTAGTTCACGTCGCATTGTAATCGTTGTTAAAGTGGGTTATAAATGACCATCATTTTGCTGCGACACGGTTGGGCTCGATGTGAAAAAATATATGAACGTGAGAACTCTTAATAAAATGAACTGAAATATCCTCAAGATTGCGTGAGCCGATATAATCCGTTTTTGGACCACTTTTACGTTATAAAAATTATGATTATACAGCTTGATATTGCCACTTAGAAAGGAATCAGTTAAATTAACCACGCGGAAAATATGCAAACTTTAAAAAAAATACATAATAAGTAAGTAGCAGCCCATTAACGTCTCACTGCTGGACACATGGCACCTCACTCATATGATAGAGGGCTTTTAAAGCATAGACCCACCATGCTGCTCCACTGCGGATTGGCAGGCATAGTACACAAGTGCACTTTCTATTCCTTCACTCTCATAGTCCGATATAACGGGAATCCGACACGGATATTTGTTTACACGAAATTTACAAAAAGTACTGCAATCTTTCAATTAAATTTAGTGTTTATATAAATAAATCGATTAATAATCGTACGGTTCACTTTAAGTTAAGTTATTTACTCATTTGAAACTGATTATGCGTTGCCGAATGAAAATGCTATTATAGAGTACAAACCCATGGAAAAATTTAACCAGTGTAATGAACCAATGTAAATAACGCTTATAAGGCTGTTAATATCATTAAATAACTTAGAGTGCTATATCATTTCTGAGCGGTATAGGCGAGTACATGAGAAAATATTTTTTTATCCTTATATTTTTATTTGCTACCACTTAAAATGTACGGCTGTAAGGTAAAACGGTGATATTTAATAACTTTATATGAAAAAAGAAGTTGCCGAACATAAACACATGATCTTACATCAATTATCTACATTTCAGGAGTAATGTAATTAAATATTACATTGTACCTTGTAGCCGTGCATTATAAATGGTAATAAATAAAAATAGTAGGATAAGAAAAGAATTATTTACTCGTGTACCTCTATCGCCACGAAATGACGACATAGCGCTTAAAGTTATTTTATGATATAGTAACAGCCTTCTAAGCGTTATCACGTTGGTTCATTTCACAGGTTAATTTTTTTTGGGGGTTTGTAATATTGAGTTTAGCCATCCTGATAAAAACAATGTATATAAATGTTAACTCAATTATTTACATTTTAAACGTCTAACAAATATTTATTCTACCAACTCAATAAAGTAAGAAAGTTTTATATCGAAAGGTTTATTAGATAGATCTATCTAAAGGAAAATATTTCGTCGTCCCTTCTTAGTGAACCTTTGCGTGTATTGTATCCTTTTTCTGAGCGAATACCGCATTACGTCCTCTACACAATGGTCAAAAAATTAAGTGGCTTTCCATACGAAACGGCAGATAACAAGAACCCTTTTACAAGAAATGTCCGTTTGAATGACAGCGAGATATTTGCGAATGTGAGGAGATAGATAAAGGCGACGTACCCTGCTGTTATAAGACACACATATTATAATAACTAAAGAACAATAATTCTACGATAATTTCATATATATTTGATTCCCTCTAATCATATTAGTGTAAGGCCTCAAGGTGCCCATATTAAGACTAGCGACTAAACTTTTTTTCCGCTGCATTTGCTGTTAGAAAAATTACACAAAACACTGATGTTATGAAGTAAGGCAGCGGACATTGAAGCTATATTTATTTTATAAAAAAAGAGCACTACGGGCCACAATCAATTGAGATTTCATGCTTCTCTAAGAGATAAATTCAAAGAAATATCAATTCTTACAGTATCGTCGCAATATAAGTTGAATAATCTATATATATATATATATATATATATATATGTATAAGAGATATCCAGGTATCTATTGACTCATCACGATATCTCGGGAACCATGAGGCGTCGAGACTTGAAATTTGATAGGGATATTCCTTTTACTGAGTAAAGGTCAACTAAGAACAGATTTAGCGAAATGCCACCCGCAAGGGGGGTTGCGAGGGTGTAAATTAAAAAAATTCTAATTTTCCCAAAAAAAAAGTTCCAACTTCATATTTACAAACTATGTCTTTTATAGTATGCAAAACTTAGTCAGAATTTTTTTTTACATAATGGAATTTATAAAAAAATAATTTTAGGAAATTCCTCCCTCAAAGGGCAGTGCGGTTGTTTCTTATTTGTAGAACAATTAGCCTAAATTAATGAATATGATACCAGAAAAAATTATCCACGCAGACGAAGTCACAGGTTCAGCTAGTGTTTTATATGTCCGTAATTAAGTTGTACAGAAAAAAATTCAGAAATCATTTGTCGGGTTGAGCATATTATGTATTTTTAATAAAATATAACAATCAAATTTTTAGAAATGTGTGAAAGACATACTTTTACAAAAAGCATATTATAATATTGAACATTGTTTAAGCGATATCAATGTTTGGACTTGATTACAGTTGCTGGCAAAAGCAATATATAACACATTGTAACATACAAAACTATCTTTTATAAGAGTAACCGCTGCGTTTCTTGTCAGCTTTTTCTTAGCGTATTCAATAACAGACAGATTACTGACGATTCAAAAGTGCTTTTTGAGCCTACTTGAATAAAGAATATTTTGATTTTGATTTCATTTCAAACACTTAACTTTGGCAGTCTCGCTGGCGCTATAGTCTGAGGAATCCCGTCGCTAGCAGAAGTCCTGGGTACGATTGCCGGCAGGAAGAATTTTGAAAATTGTATTTTCTCTTTTGTCTAAGTGTGGACTAGTGGAACGCTTCTGCCATGGCTAATTACCACCCTACCAACAACGACGCGCTGCTAACCAAAAAATATTTTGATGATGTATAAAGACTTATAAAGGGTCCAAATACCTTGTATCAGATTTGTAGGTTACCAGATTAGACTGCATCATCACTTACCATCAGGTAATTACAGTCAAGCGCTAACCTGTCTGCATTAAAAAAACATACTGCATTAGTAAAAAACCGACACGTTGACTTTACAAACAGACATTTTAATCTTATAGACTGTTTTAGTTATTATTGTACTTTAATAGAACTTTTTTTTATCTGTTTGCCTGTATATTAATCAGTCTCCTATATATCTCTAATAATAATATTCCTATTCAGTTCAAATAGATTTTTTTAAGTTGACGTGGATGATATTGCACACTCGAATTCAATCCAATTTTAAGCTAGTTATTATGATCATGTTTTATTCCAGTACTCAACGTGGAGGAAATCCAAGTTTATTTATGCAAAAACATGCTCGGTGGAATCGACTTCATATGAATTGCTTAAGTTTGAAATGAAGTTGCTGTCAAATTGATTAAACGATACCCTAAATGTAATATACTTAAATCAGTGAAAAACTCACAAAACGATCAGACGTTAAACCTTTATGATAGGTATTTCAACTAACAATGGATGTTCTTATATTGTATTTAGGAAGTATTGTACAGAATTTGTTTGTTATTTTTCTTACGCTTGAATAAAGCAACTGTCAGAACAAAATACAATGGTTATTTATTACGCACCGAACTTCGCTACGTGTATGAAATCAGAAGGAATTCTGACGTCAGAATGTAGAAAGGTGTAATAAATTACTTTTACACGTCAACAGTGTTTGTAACAACACGAATTAGGCAAGCAACTAATGCATTTTTATCAAGTCTTCTTGTCTGTTACTATTTCTAATAGTTCCTGTATAAAAAAAGTTTTAAGTAGCAACTTATTGACGTCCCACATCAGATTGTAGATTTCTACTCATAGGAGGGCTTTGAGAGCATATAAAGTTCAAGATATTGAGATATCTTCACGCTGGTTTGCTTCGCCGAAACGCACTATGATGTATTTTAAACCATAATTATTCACATATCTTTTACTGAGAGATGTAAGTGATGTCTGACCAATATTCGAAAACATGATATTTTACGAAAAAATCTACGTATTTATTCATTAGGTCATCAAGCAACAAAGAAACTAGCAATGTATTTTTATATTGGTCAAATGTGTCATATTGAAGTGAATAATAAATAATCAATAAACATACAGTGAATTTATGAATGAAAGAGATGAATTGCAGTATTGTGATAGATGGGGGACAAGTGGAAGATGTGAAAGAATTTATATACTTGGGGTATAAATTTGCAAAAGATGGAACATGTGAAAATGCTATTGAAAGGAAGGTAAATGCCGGAAATATAGTGCATGGTGCTCTGCACGCCTTATCAGTAGCCAAATGGTGTCTCAAAGGGACAGACTGGCTGTGCATAGAAGAGTGTCGGAACCAACACTTATGTATGCCAGTGAAAGTTGGGTATGGCAGAAGAATCACAAAAGTAAAATAAACGCGGTACAGATGAGAGCGTTGAGAAGTATGAGTAGATTAAATCTGAGTGACAGAGTTAGAAATAGTGTGATAAGAGAACGTCGTGGTAAAAAGGAACATGTAGTGACTAAAATTTAGAAAGGTATGCTTAGATGGTTTGGGCACGTAGAGAGATTGAATGAAAGTAGACTGCCTAAAAGGATTTATGAGTCAAGAGTGAATGAGAAAGCGGGAGGGAAGACGAAAGGGAAACGTTCCTGGACCAAATAAAGGACATTTTAAATAAGGGCCAAGTCAAGAGTACTCTCAACCGACAAACTTGTATGAAAACATTAAACAATGAGAAAGAAAGAAGTAAAGGAGATGTGCACAGATCGTGGCAAGTGGAAGGGCGTGGCCTATGGGAATGAGGCGTGATGTGTTTGTAAGAGTAAATTAAAATTATTTGTATTTTATCTCTTTTATGTACAAGTGAATATAAGGATCTATAATAATTTTGTGGTTGACTAAATTTATACCCCGGTATTTAATATAATATTATATAAACTTATTTTATATATGAGGTAAATTTAACACTATTATAAAAGTTTCATATGAACTACAAAGAACTGGAATATTAAAAAAAAACCATTATGTTTATGAAATGACGTATCACGATCATGAAGCCATGGATTTTCGAGCGCCTTGCACTTTAACTCCACTCCGAAGTTGTAATGCGACATGCTATGTGTAGACAAATTTTTTTAATTGCTATTAAAAAAGTTAAACTTTAAAACTTTCAGTGTGATCAATGTTTATCAACCAATCAGCTATAAATCAACATTCAAATAGATAAATCGAAATGAAAACGCTTTCATATTTCAAAAGGAATATGGCCGTTGGATGTTATGCTTTCAACGTTTATTACTTGTTCGCTTGTTTTTGACTCAAATTGAAGCAATACAGAGAGTTTATTGCTCAGAAAATGTTTTTATTTCCAGACGATATCTGCGATATTGAAAATTAATATTGCCATGAATGTATAAAAAATTATAACCATTTTTCTCTTTTATCGTCTATAAATAAGTAATATTAAAGAATTAAAGACATTTCCTTTGCCATCCATTAAAAAAATTAAAATTTTTTACAACATAAATTTAATGAATGACTAGTTATTTAATTTTTTTTTAACATACTTTATTTTGAGTGCAGGGGTAAATAAAATATTTATTCACGATTAAATAATTTGAACAAAGTAAGCAAGGAGAGTGTATATGATAACGGAAATTAATAACGCTATAATAACTATTTTTATATTTTAAATAAGTATAGCAGCAAAATTCCTGGTTAAAGGTTTAATGCTAGAAGACTGAAGATCATTTAGATGTTTAAAGTGCATTTGCCCTCTTCTCATTAGTCGACGTAAGCAATATTTATCGATAAGCTAAAAAAGGGATCCTTTACGCGATAACAAAACCTACTATTTTATCTTAAGCACCCAATATTAAGCAAAACCTGTTGGTCATAGGCATATGCGGAATCAATGGAAAGTTTAGTGCATCTAAGGCTAAAATTTTCGCCAACATCACCCCAAGTTTCCAGGTTTCCTCACTTTGTTACAAATCTAGATGCTACATAACGTTGTTATTCGTTAAGGACGTGGAGTTCACGTATCATTATTCACAGTCGGACTCTATTATTATGTTTATGGCCATAGGATAGCTCAGTTCTCTTACCTTAACATATTTACCAGCACTGTCCCACATCAAATCCCAACCCACACTCACTCAATAAACTGTACCAACAAAGTTGTTAAATTACGCTTGTAATCTGTGAGGGCTTGATCTGATATTGACCTTTTAGCAGCAGTCAATAACTGAATATAACTAGAATCTATCAGTGGTGGCTAAGATTTTTAAGCCTTTCTCCACGCTAGCACTGGTTTTTAAGTTCCCTCATTCACTTTACGATATACATCGACAATGTTGCCACTTTAGATTAGGACCTCATGGTTCAAAAGCTAATATTTAAATTACAGTAAGGCCACTGCTGGTTTCGACTACTGTTAACTTTTGTTATTTGAATACATACATTAGCGATGGTATAGGATAAATGGAGATGAGAAGGCGAAGATCGAAGGACAGGCACGCCGGCGCGGGAAGCTGTAGAGACCATGGCGGCTGCAGCAGAACCTCCACCACACACCATGAGAGCAGCAACACGTCTGTTCTCCAACGCCGCACACGTCTGCTCCAACACTCGTACACTGAACCTATGCATAGACAAATAATGTAACATTATTATAATTCAAAGTAAAAAAATTGATAGTTATATTGGCCTTGAATGAAGCTTTCTGATAGGTAGAAGTGTGCAATTTCTCGTTATCAGTGAAGCTATTTTAAATAATGAATTGATTCTTGTAACATCCAATTTATTTTGACTTGAACAGATGAAGAAAAGTATTTTATAAAAGGCAGAATGCTTCTAGTTTCCCTTCAAAAAAAAAATCCCGTCTCGTCTGACTGATTTACTACTTCTATATGTTAATTTAATATTTTGGCTCTATTTGGGAGTTCTATGTTAAAAACGGTTGTGGTCATAATTTTATAAAAACTCAAATAACTTTTGTGCGAATGAAAATCGGGTGTTATACGTTGAAGATACGTATACGGATTAACTCACTACGATTAGGTTTAGTGTGTGTTATAATAATGTGTTTTAGCCATAAGTGCATTCTTGTCGGCGTTCCAGTAATAAATAAATACACAAGAGTTAGTACTAGTTTCAAGCAGTAACATAATATCACTCGGATATAACCACAATTGTATCCGAGGATTATTAACAAGGATAACAATACTTTGCATTGACCTTTTTATGTATTTCAACGATGTACAGGATGGTGAACTTAAATTGTACTCAAAAAAAGAGTGTGTTTGTACTAATGTACACGCGTTAGTTATACTTCTTTTAGCGTGATTATTTAATGTCTTATTGAAATACACGCATGATTGCACAAAAAATGCTAAATAATATAAAAGCCAGAGGTATCATTGAAATGTTAACCATAAATCCAGGTTGTAGTTTTTGTTGCTTATTAATTCAAATGCATCCATCATTCGTTCACTCAATGCAAGGCAAAGGCCAAAGATTCGAAAATAATAAACGTAAATTAACTTTCATTGGTTTTTCCTAACGCGACAAATGAAGTATGATTTTATACATATATTTAAGATTTAGCTGAATAGATATTTAGAATTATTTAAATTACACACGGTAAAGATAATTTCATTAAAATCCGTTAAGTAGTTTCGGAGTCCATTGATAACAAAAATTAAGAATTAAATCCTATTTCTGCTTTGAAACATTCATTTAATCACAATTAAATTTTTATCATTTAAAACTGCAGTTTTACTGGTAGTCTCTTTGCATGTCATCATGGCATGTTTTACAGAAATACATAGATAACGATTTTATCGGATTTATTTCATCAAGCTCAAATAGACAAACAAAATCAATCGAATCATAACTCATTACATTAGATATATGGGTATATATAATACATACTTAATCAACATATTATCGTTTCCTGATTTTTTATTTTATTGATCTGTAGCTATTAATTGTTTTAAACTCAAATGTCCGCGGTTTAAAGACATGTTGAAAATAGTTTTAACGGGTATATACCACGATAGCGTATTTTGTCGATATTCTGACCCAGTTCCTTTCCATGCAACTGGGTCGAAATATCGACAAAAGACAAAAACGCCATCGTTTAGCTATTAATTTTATGCTAATATCATTTCGAAGTGTATTTTTAAGTCATAATGTGTAATAATTACCTATTTCGCTTCTCGGTAACTGTCGTAACACAATATGCGTGGAGAAAAGAAATAAATCAATTACAAAGTGATCGTTGGTGAAGGTGCGTGAGTTGCGTCGAAGTTCGATAAGTTTTTTTGTGGTATTTTATAAACAGAGTTTCTCAACAGGTGGGCTTGAAAATGAACATGGATAAGACGAAAATAATGTCTAATATCCATGTACCGCCTCACCCAGTCATCGTTTAGAACTCAGCTCTCGAAATTGTTGACGAGTACACATACCTGGGACATATAGTCCAGCTAGTTAGATCCAATTTCGAGGAAGAGGTCAACCGCCGAATCCAACTCGGTTGGGCAGCGTTCGGAAAACTACGCCAGATACTTTCGCTTGATAACCCTCAGTGTCGGAAGAGCAAAGTCTTCGAACAGTGCGTGTTGCCAGTGATGACCTACGGTTCTGAGAAGTGGTCGCTGACTATGGGCCTCATGCGAAAGCTCAGAGTCACCTAGCGTGCGATGGAGAGGGCTATGGAGTTTCTCTACGTGATCGAATCAGAAATGAAAAGATACGTAGTAGAACCAGAGTCCTGCGAATCGCAAACCTGAAGTGGTAATGGGCGGGGCACACAGTCCAAAAGACCGATGGACGTTGGGGACGGAAGGTGCTGCAGTGACGACCCTGCACCGGACGGCGCAGTGTAGGGCGAGCCCCACAAGGTGGACCGACGACATAAAGAGGGTCGCCGGTAGCCGCTGGAGCCAGGCGGCGCAAGATCGGGCCTTGTGGACGTCATTACGTTAGACCCATGTCCAGCAGTGGACGTTCATCGGTTGAAGCGACGACGACAACGACGATAAACCGTAGTATTTATTAGCGATTATTTGTGTTTTTAAGTATATGAGTGATGTGAATAATAATGAAAATTCTTGAGGTAAGTTTTAATTTTTAAGATATGGACCTACTTACTACCTCAAAGTTTAGCGCAACATGACGCAACCCCAGAGTCTTAACTTAATAAACAAAAGATAACATTGTATAGTGTAACTATTAGCAAACATAAAAACCATAGTAGTCTTTCATTAAAATGTAAACCCCAAGAGATACTATTGCGTCATCGATCCGCGGGGCAAACGATGCAAAAATTTATGTGCGGGGGCGGGGCATGCGACGGTTTTTACCGTTAACAGGCGCGGAAATATTACTGGGTTAACTAAAACTCACGGCCAAACAGTCAAACGGTTAAAAAAAACACGTCATTTAATAGCTCTTTTATTGTCCGAATTGCACTCTCGTCATGTACAACCAAGAAAGCAAATACCATATTAAAATGATCATTTTAGTTATTATACAATAAAATTGTGATAAAACGCTGTTGAGAGAAACATTAACGCAAGAACTAAATTTAAATTTTAGAAATATTGGTGTTTTTAATGCAATCTTAAGTGAACCGTTAAGTCATTTGGCTTTTAAGTTATATAAATTTGTTAATGATTCTATCAAAAAATGTTAGTTTATTTTGTTTGTAGTTAAATTTCTTTTTATTGTTAAATTGTTGTGTGTTAGTTTATAAGTTAAAAACAAAAGAATAAAAAAAACGCTGTTGTTTATATAAACACCTTTTATATAGGAACGAAACATGAGATTCATAATGAATACATATAGAATCAGTACAAAGAGTATTTCTGCAATCTACATTATAAAGAGACTTTAGTTTCAATTTATTCCTTTGCCGCGGCACAAGTGCTTTCAAATTTAAAGGCTTAAAAGCTTCGAGAGCTTTTGCAATATAAAAGAATGACTTCGCGAGAATATCCTAAGATTTGGGGTAGTTTCGAGAGAATCACGGAAGAGGGCAAGACGCTGACGTTCGTAATAGAAGATATTCCAGAGGATCTTTGGAGTACCGCCGTTGAATTTATGCTAGGGAATTATATACGCGAGGATGTCTGGTGGATTACAGCCGGTAAGATCTAATAATTGAATTATGAATGGAAATGTTCTATACTACTATTATAAAGATAAAAGATTTGATTGTTTGTTTGCTCTTCACAAACTCAAATAGGACTAAAACTGTATGCTTAAGATACAAAATAAGCTCATGTAAGTCAATCACTTTCCCTGTGAAAATCTGCTTAAACGTGGCATTTTTTTCTAATCTCGATAAAGAACCTTTATTTCACATTTGTGACTATTTAAATTGTGTGAAACTAGTGATTCGACCCGGCTACCCATGGTTAGTAAAGGATATTATGCTTTTTTTTAATAATAGCATTCGTTTGATCCGTTGAATATGTGGATTCTATTTAAATGTTATTATAATGTCTAAAGTCCTTGAAATTTACATAAAACCTTGACAAATTATATAAACTTACCATCCTCAAGAATCACTTTACCTAAATCCGCATTAAAATCCGTCCAGTAGTTGGTATATTTCAACTTATATTAATAAAATGTCTTCGAGAATCACTTTATTTATTGGTGAAATCCTTATGAAAATCTGTTCAGTATTTTTTTAAATTATTGTGAACAGACAAACTCGGAGGATTTTTTTATTGCTCACTCTTTAGCGCTTGACTGTGATCTCACCTGATGGTAAGTGATGATACAGTCTAAGATGGAAGCGCGCTTATCTGTTAAGAGGCGATACACCTCTTATGGTTTCTACACAGCATCGTACCGGAACACAAATCTTTTCGTTTAGCGATACGCGTTTGCTGGTATGGTGGTAACTAAGCACGGTCAAAGCCTCCCACCAGATAATTTTCATATATAAAATGTATCGATAGTTTCATTCCTGATATTAGAATTTCTAAACCTGACATATCCTCAGCGTTAAAACCACCGTGTACGATATTACATATAGCAGATGTTATACATTAATCAAAGCCACCCTGTACGGAACGTGGATATTTTTTGCAATTAAGCAAATCCCATCTTACAATGTTGGGGATTCACGCAAGAAAATACTCGGGTCGTTAAGAAAATTCGCTAAGAACTCCCCGCGACCAATTATGTAGCCGCAAGTAAGGGTCCTGTTTTATCATTCTTACTTTAAACATCAACGTGAATTATTTTAGGGAAGTAAAGAACAGAAATATGTGGAGTTGTTTTAGTATTAAGTATAACTTTATATATGATCGCGATTTTTAATTTTTAATTTTGCCGATATTAAAGGCCAAAGGCCTATTTACCCTTTGTAAAGGGAGTGACGGACAGAATAGGCAGGCTACTGCGAAACGATTATAGCATCAAAACTGTCTTCACTCCCTTACAAAGGATTATAAACATGGTAAGATCTCCGAAGGATCGTTTACCGTATCAATGTCCGGGCGTTTACAAAATTGACTGCAGCTGTGGAAGCTCTTATATTGGGCAAACGAAGCGTTCCATAGCAACTCGTGTGTCAGAACACATAAATGCTGTCAAGCACAACGACATACAAAAATCTGCGATCGCGGAGCACATTTTGCAGCAGGGAACTCAACACTGGATAGAACTTCATAGCCCGAAAGTTCTTTCCACGGACCGCCATTATATGCCGAGATTAGTTCGCGAGGCCATTGAAATTAAAAAATATCCTAATTTCAATCGTGAAGATGGTTTTAAGCTGGCTGATACGTGGAATCCAGTGGTGAAGCTATGCCAAATGAACAAACGACGCAATTTTTCAAAATTAAAACGTGACGTTGTGAGTGTAGTATGCCGACAAATGGATGTGGGTGCCGTGAAAAATAAAAGAATCAGACGTAGGGTAGACAGATTCTGCCCTTGACAGCTTGACACAACCGACCACAGCAGTATCGTCGTGACCACGATCCATGCAACTGGGTCGAAATATCGGCAAAATTAAAAATTAAAAATCGCCATCGTGATATGTACCCGTTCAAATAGTCAATATGTTAATAAACTTTATATATACCATTCTTCTGTCCGTGTGTATGTAGTCACGTTAGAGAAACTTAGGCGAATTCTTCAAAAACAGATTTGCTGGACAGATTTTAATAAAAAAAATTGTGTGTTGATGTGGATTCAATTTTTTTTATATATATAATGGATTTGCCTATATTTCCACGGAGTCATGATCTATGGCAATTAATTTAAAAAAAAGGTAAAAGTGCGTGCATACAAACTGCACATGTCAGAAGTGAAACTTCTTGGGCAAACAAATTTTTAAATTAAGAGTTTAATGAATTTAATTGTCATTAAAATATTTTAAGTGTCAAAATTAATACAAATAATTTATTGAAATCTCAAAAGACGAATTGTAAATAAAAATGCCACGTGTTTTTTTATAATACTAGGAATTGTTATTTAAATTTTGTTTTTGAATGTAAAAGTAAGAAAAGGGATATTTATGAAATATTTTGTAAAAATAGTATATAAAATTATGAAATGACGAATGTTATGTTATTTGCAAATATGTTATTTGCAAATATTATAACTACCTAACCTTCAAACGAATTAGCACAAACAACGCTGCACATCTGAAATGATGAACTGAAATTTTACCCTCATGCGCCTAAAGAAGTTTCACTTCAATAATATACCATATTAAGCTGCAAAGTTTCGCCGGTTGTTTTAAAACACTCGTCTACTACCGTAATATTTGAAAATTGTACATAATAATAAATGACTATTTATATACTATTCACTAGCTCGGGACCGTGACTTCATCATTATAAAATAGGTACTTATATTTCAGAGATGAAGACTAATCTAAAGCTTTGTCTCTGCGAAATATGTTAGCACTATGTTTAAATGGTTTATCTTTAGACATATATATATAAAACTTACTAGCCACAATGTTCGACTGCAACAAAATCTGAAAGTACTCATCCGATTTGGATGATTTTTAAATGACAAGATATGTTCCGACTTAAGAAATTTTCGTTTTCAAGTTTGCTCAAGAAGATCTTTTAAATCATCAGTGGTTTGTCCGTTGGCAAAAAATCTACCATCGGCTTGCAAAGTTGATTGCAGTGAGAGAAAAAACTCAGTAGTTACTCTTTTGTATATCGTTTTTGTAAGTTACATGTGCGACTTGAAAATAGACCACACATCCTGTTCAGTTAAATAAACTATAACATTATATTGCACGGATCAGCAAGTATCCTTTGTAAATAGAGTTATAATATTAATATAAATTTTCTATCCATTTAATGTTTAAACTGATAATACTTACCCATTAAAGCGGTAATCGCTACAACGGTTATAAACATGTATTGTACCATGGTTGATCCGGGTCACTAGCAGTAAGCCGAAACATCCCCATCTGAGCTAATAGTTACCCAACGAGCTTTAAGGATTAAAGGGAATTTAGTGTCTGCTTCACACAAACAACCCGCGTTGAATATCAAAAAGTAGCTGTCTTATTTTAACAATACAGTCACGACTTAGTCACGCCACTTAGATTATGTTTTCGACTTAAGCATAACACGATTCTACAAAAAATATTCGTTACTTGTCCCTAAGTTTATTTTATATTTTTTTGGTTAATTTTGCATAAAGGAAATCCTTTTTTATAAAAATATATTATTATTCCTAATATTTTAACAGACAGTTTAACTATGGTTTCACTCTGAAGTTGGAAGCGCACTAACTGGTAAGGAGTTTAGTTTAGTTTTTATGGTTTATCGTTGGTGGCACGTTTTTTCTGATAACGATGGTAACCAGCCACCGCCAAAGTTTCATCTACAGATCAGTTCAGACTCAGAAAATAAAAAATTGTAATATGCTAAATTTACCCTTTTGGAAATCGAACTCAGGGCATCTGCTAGCAAAGTACCCTCATCATCATCTCAGCTCGCCGTCGAAGTCGAAGTTCAAAGATTGGTTTTATGACATTTATAATAATAAAATGTCATAATCGTTCAGACGTTTTTTTAGTTTAAAAGCAAACTTTTTCATGCCAAATATGATTATATTATAAGATAAAGTATCAAAATATTATACTTTAAAGTTAAAATAATAATCTGAGTTGATCCGTGTTAACTTCTGTTAAAAATTATTGTTGAGTTAGTGTTAAGGAAAGATTACACTTAATCTTGCAGTCCTCAAAATATGACTAAAGTTGTCTCCATATGCGACTTAATAACTTTAAAGGAAATTGTTGTTTCAAACTTTGAGTCTGATGTACGGGCTAATTGTTATACAACCATAAAGCCAGATAGTTTGAGAAGATCTTTTATAAGACGATTATTATCTATAACAAAAAATACAACACTACTTACATGAGTTAAGTTTTTTATAATAAACTCCCTTACTGTGTTCTAGAGAATTCACATAATAATCTTAAAACCTTTACTAATTTCATTGAAAAATCATAGTATAATTTGAAATATTTCTTAAATAAATAAAATTTAGGTGTACCGTAATGAAGACAATAAAAATAGGTATCTAACAGAGCTTATTTAGATTTTTCTCTACTCGTAACTGTAGTTTTTAAGTAATTCTTTAATACCATAACCCATTGTACATTAGGAATAATTGGTAAAAAATGGTTTGTATATGACAATAAAAATGTACCATAAAAATCTACTTGAACAAAGAATATTTGGTTTCAAGGTAAGGCAAACAATATATTATTTAACATGATAATATTGAAACAACAATTGCCACGGGTGTATCTCGGATATCAATAAACAGAATTAATGATGACTTCAAATTTCATCCAGAATTCCTCTTGCATATTAATTTGCGGAGGGTGCTCAATCATGGGAAATTAATATAGATTCGGTTATAATTAATTGGTCTTCGAAATTACAGGAACCGCAGAGGATCCTCAGGCCATTGAAGAATATCGTGTATTATTGACATCCATTATAAATTGGAAAATGAGTTTAGCGTGTTTCCTATTGGATGCCGATGGAAAGGATCGTATACTTGTTGGTGTGAATATGTGTATGCCACAGGAAAGAGATCAGTTTGTTGAACACAACCCGGTAAGTTAGCTCGCAGAGCTTATCAATTAATGAGCTTTGTTTGTCTATTAGGACGATGCAGGCACTTTTCTCAAATAACTTGACATGTCCCTCTAAACTTAGTAAAGAAACCAATATAGTTATAGGTTTATTCAAATGTATCACTGGGATACAATATACATTCACATGATGAGCCGTGATGGCCAATGGATAGGATCCTTGTTAAGAGAAAGTGCTTACTTAAGAGTACTTAGTTCTCTTTGTAAAACTTATGTAACTAGTTTTTGTTATAAATGCATCGTTGTAGTTTTATGTCAAGGAAAACAAGGAAACCTGTATATTCTTTCAGCAATTCTGGGGTATCGGTAGCTTTCCACATTAAAACAGCGTAGGTAAGTTTTCCCCTACGCTTCATAAACCTCTCCTATATATCCTCACTGATGTGACGAGGCCTTTTCCTATCAGTGGTACTTTCATATTTTTTTAAAGGAAAAATTTTACCAATATGTCTTCTATTGTCATTTTGTGATAGTGTAAGTTAAAACACCTGGTTTTAAATCTGTCCTAAGCCTGAAAGTGCTCATAAGAAACGAATAGTATACTTTTTCAAAACGGCACAATTAATTAACATGAATTTACTTGGACCGTATATAAGGACACGAGAATAATTAAAAATTATATCAAATACACTCGTATTCAATATAATACGAAAGTATAGCCTTATATCAAAGCATTTATTTTATCGCAGCCTAAATCCAAAGCCGGCTTGTTGTCTTTATGTATGTTTGCTGAGGCCATGAAAGTGACTGCGATATACGATAAGTATGACGTGAGTAAATATCTCATGGGAGCAGGTCTATCTGTGTCTCCTGAATATAGAGGACATGGAATAGCTGTTGAGTTGCTTAAATATAGGTAAGAAATCAACAATTTTTCACGTTTAAAATAGATTAGCTATAAAATTATTACACATCTATATCTATATATGTAAAAAAGATATCCAGGTATCTATTGGCTCATCACGATAGCTCAGGAACCATAAGGCGTAGACTTGAAATTTGGTAGGAATATTCCTTTTGCCAAGTAGAGATCAGCTAAGAACGGATTTTACGAAATTCCACCCGCAAGGGGGTTTGCGGGGGTGTTATTTAAAAATGCTACACAATAAACATTACACGTAGTCCCGGGTTCACCTAGTACCTATATATAAGAGATATCCAGGTATCTATTGACTTGTCACGATATCTTTGGCACGATAAGGTGTAGAGACTTGAAATTTGGCAGGAATAATTCAGTAATGTCAAACGTAATTTCATATTATAACTTGTTTCAAACAGTTTTGATGGTGACATAACTTAGAGGTTACAGGTGAATGTTTATATATTTAGCAATATTTCTAAGAAGGGCTTTTATAATAATCGATTTTGTTGTTAACTTTACTGTTATACACTTTTATCAAAACTATCTGCTTATTGAGAAGACATTTTGTAAACTAAATATAATTAAATATATTTCAATTACTTTTACTACAAAAGAAATTTAGTAATTTTTCATTATATGTTGAATAATAGGAAATCAGAGATTTAGGAGTCTACTTAGACCATGAACTAATTTTTGCTCGCCATGTGCGCTTATCGAACGTTTGGCTTAATTTTGAGAATGAGTAAAGAGTTTTAAAAAAATATTTACTCTCATTTTACTGTATAACTTCTTGTTAGGTGGCTATTGGAATACTGTTCGACAATTTAGAATCCTCAATACCAGGTTTATATATACAAAAATTAGAAAATAACAAATAAAATGCTGCGTTAAAGTTATTCTGGCAATAACACTAACAATATTCAAGTAATTCTTTTAAACGCAAGAAAAAAAATCAGAGATCAAATATTTTTATTTCAAATTCATCATAACTTAAATAAAAAGGTATATATTAAGTGTTTGTTTCCCAAGTAATAAATAAATAAATAATAATAAATCTTTTATTTGATCCAGAATTATAAAGGTTTCTTAATATTATCCCTGTCCCTAAACTAGGAATATCCGTATCCTGGAGGTCTCATCCTACTCGTTTCATTCTAGGAACCTTGTATATATACTATAATTTACTTATAAACAAAGATTAATTACACATAAATAAAATCTTTTAAACGTGTCTTTCAGGATGCTTTTGTCAAAAGAAGTGGGTATGAACGTTACAGGCGGTATATTTACTAGTTCTCCGGCACAACGTTCCGCATTGAAAGCGGGGTGGGAATGCGTATACCAGATTTCCTACAAACAATTTGGTGAACGATGCAAAATCGACTTCAAAACCAGCACAGAAGACTTAAAATTGTTTGCAATAAAAGTCGAATAAAAATTAAATTTCTAGAAGTACACCACAAAGTACATATTTACGTCTCTTTAAGGGTTATTAACATGCCTCCTTTATTACCTTGGCATATTTTACGACTTTATACAGCTTTGTAGAACTTTTCGACATAATATTTTTATTCTCTACGCATACTAGATATGCTATTATGGTTTTGCGAAAATATGTTTATTGCTTATCACGCTTTTGAAATATATTATTTACAAACTAGCCTCAGAGAGTTTTTTTAATATGAAGTCATCCTTTAACATAAAATTAGCAGGGAGTGAAAGAATCTGGCTGAATAATCCATATTCGTATATTCAAAAGGTAAATTGTATTTCAGTAAAAAGAATATAAGCCGATAAATTATCTAGAATGTAAGTAAAATACAAAAAAGTGGTCTTGTACTCACAATATATCACATTTATTGCCATTATTATTCTATTATTTATTTTAATTTCATGATGTTCCAATGACAAATAAAATTCTAAAAGAAGGTAAACAAATATATTGGCAACAATATTTCCTTAATAGTTACTATCAGATAGTAAAATAATTTAAGTTTGGCTAGTTGATTCCAATAAAGCATACATTAAACAGTTACCCGAAACCTTGGCTCATTTACCAGGAAGGGTTAACAGTTATTAATTACTTATAACTGAGAACAATCCGGATTAAAGGACGTGCTTTTCAACTGAAGTTATCTTATATACATCCCATAACTACGTAGTCAACCAAACGTGAAATGACAAATGTGTTCTCGTCTCGTATTTAATATAAACGACTATTATGTATGTCAAAGCTCTTGATATATTACTAAAGGTTAACACATTATATGTCTCCCTCCCATAATAATGAAATTTAGGGGGAAATGAGTTAACGCGTAAAAAATATGGTCTTTTTATGTACCTATATTCTTTATTAGTATCATTAGCTTCAAGTTATCTTTTCCGGATATTACAAAATTTTATTGCTAGCTTATACAGAGTTACGATCAAGTCAGTCAGTGGTGGAACAAACTATACTATTAATTTAGTTAATGTTAGTAATTCAACTATCGTGAATGAAGTATCCTGTACGCAATATTTTGAAAACACCCTATAAATTAAATAAAATCGGACAAATCCTAAGAATAATTAGTGTGAATATAGCAAATTCAAAGCGCCTTTCTATACAAAGCTCTATTGCTATGGGTTAGTCATGCAAAAACTCAAAAGTAACTCAAAGGAATTGGATTTTTTTATTGTTTCATACGTGATGGTTAATGAGTTGGGCATCTTAATGGTGAAAATGGTAACGTACATTGGAATAACTCAAAAGAATAGCCTAAAAATTGAATAATCGAATAAAAAAATATATTTGAAAAACAGTCAAAAACTCAACAAATTATGCTATTTCCTAAATCTACTTCGTTTCACCTACACAGTAAAGTATGAGCACAAAGACGCCTTTAGTAACTTGTGAATTCAGTCTAACCGAGACAAATACGAAATAAATACATAACAAAATTTTGAAATTAATTAATTAATTAAACGTTTTCAGTACTAATTAATAATATAGTTCAGGTATTATATAAACAATGGAGATAATTAAAAAAACAAATTATATTGTATCATGTTATAATTCGAGTTGTCATCGACTTTGAAATCATAAATTATATGTACAAAGGGAGTGCTGAATTAATACGGACGCGATGCTATTAATTGATAAAATTTTATTAAATACACAGACTTCATATTGGTGCTGCCACAGCGATGTTTAAAAATATTTAATAGAAATTGTTACATTATGTTCGAAATTTTTAGATGTTTCGAGTGCTCCTACTGATTTGACAAACATTTTATAACACATGAAAACATGGCATCGGCTCGCAGGTTATATCAATTTGTTTTAACAATATTTGTTACATACATACATAGCATCACGCCTCATTCCCATAGGGGTAGGCAGAGACCACGTCCTTCCACTTGCCAAGATCCTTGCATATCTCCTTCGCTTCTTTCATTCTCATTAAACCTTTCATACAAGCACGTCGGGTTTAGAGTACTCTTGACCTGGCCCTTATTTAAAATGTCCTGGGTTTGGTCCATGAACGTTCGCCTTGGTCTTCCCCTTCCAACTTTCGCATTTACTCTTGACTTATAAATCCTTTTTGTCAGTCTCCTTTCACTCATTCTCTCTACATGCCCAAACCATCTAAGCATACCTTTCTCGATTTTAGTCACTTCGTCTTCTTTTATACCACAACGTTCTCTTATCACACTATTTCTGACTCTGTCACTCAGTTTTAATCCACACATACTTCTCAACGCTCTCATCTCTATCGCATTTATTTTACTTATGTGATTCTTCTGCCATATCCAACTTTCACCACCGTACATAAGTGTTGGCATCAACACTCCTGCATGCACCGCCAGTCTGGCCTTTTGCGACACCATCTGGCTATTCATAAAGGCGTGCAGAGCACCATATACCATATTTCCTGCATTCATTCTTCTTTCAATATCACTTTCACATGTTCCATCTTTTGTAAAAACAGATCCCTAGTATACAAATTCTTTCACCTCTTCCACTTGTTCCCCATCTATCAAAATATTGCCAGTCATCATAAATTTATCTCTTTCAAATAGCATAATTTTCGTTTTGTTAACATTCACTTTCATTCCTTTCCCTTTCAAAGCTTCATTCATAATATTTACCATCTCCTGTAGCTCATTAGCGGATGACGTAACATTGAAACATTTTTAACATTGTGATCAAATGTATGTTGGAAAATGATTAGTAATGTTTATAAACATGTTTAAACAGCAGTGTAGCAGCACTATAACGGTTTTTATCTATTCAATTATATAATTAACATAAAAGACGTTGCGTTAGTTAAATGTAAAATACTTTATAATGAAACTGTTTCTTCTAATATTTTTCCTAATAACAAGTAATATAAAACCAGTTTAAGATAATTCGTAAGACGTCTAGCACGATATTCTTATACTCATTACAATGAAAGAATCATTTTAACCTCTTACTTTGCAAAGATGGCGCCGTACCATTTTGCAATTACAATTATTAATGAAATACATTTCGGTAAGAATTTATGTTTCAATAAAAAAAAACCGTATTAACATCAAGTGTTGCACTAAGGTTTTAATAAATGTTTTTGAAATGATCTTTCTTTAGGCGCATGAGAGCAAATTTTTAACGGAAAACACGTGATTAGCGTCATGAACATGTGCAGCGATTTAATGCAAATTCATTTTACCGTTAGGTAGTTTTAATATTTACAAATAACATGTGGCATTTTACTTGCCACTAGTAATTTTATAATTTAATATACTATTTTTTAAACCATATAAAATAAAAATAATAATTTATTTAATAATTCATATTGACAAAAACACGTGACATTTTTATTTACAATTGTCATTTGAGATTTGAATAAATTATGTGTATTGATTTTCGACACATTTAATATATTAATAACAATAAAACTCATTAAATTCCTACATATCTATTTTATCTTTCTTTTTCCCTCCCTCTAAGTCTCGGAAATCTGAAGTTTTAGATTTGTATAAATATGAACAAGACTTAAAATTGGTTTGCCATAGAAGCTTCACATCGACACTGTACTTTCTAAGCACGCGCTTTTAAATTTTTTTATTGCTGTCAGATAACACCTAATGGTAAGTGATAATACAATCGAAGATGGAAATATGCCAATCTGGTGAGAGACAATTTAAGTCTTTATGATTTCTACACAGCATCGCAACGGAACACAAATCGCATGCTATCGGTACGGTTTTGCTCATGGTGTGGTCAGGAAATGTAAAAAGTAAGTAAGTAAGTAGCACCCCATTAACGGCCCACTGCTAGGCACAGGCCTCCTCACTCATATTAGAGGGTTTTTAGAGCATAGACCCACCAAGCTGCTCCACTGGAGGATTTCTTCACTCTCATAGCCCGATGTGACGGAAATCCGTCACGACGGGACAGAGATCAAGCGTAGGACCGACGGCTTGACATGCTCTCCGAGACACGAGGGTGGACCACATTGCCAATTTCCCAACTTCGGGAAAATATTGAGAAAATCTTAATAGAAAACTCAATATCTATATCGAATTGGCTTGACTCTGGACTCGAACCCAGCACCTCACGTCTGTAGTCGAACATGTTAACGACTATGACCAATGAGGCAGTTCAGGAAATTTATTTTCCAAAATTAAACCCGGTATTAAACCCGGGACCTCTGTCAGCGAAGCGAGAAGTTGCACGAATGCACCAGAGAGTTCGTCAAGTCTATTGCATTTGAATTGCATTTGGCTGGATGAATAGAAATGTATTTCATTAACGATTGAATAGTTTAACCACAGGTATATGAGGAAGTGTAATCTAACAATGGGAATTAAAAACTAGCTACTTACTGTTTTAAGAAGATTAGTTCTTAACGTGTCCGTAATTTCCTTAATTACAATTTTTAATTGTATATCGTAGACCTTTATACGAATTTTCACGGACGTACGTATGTTTTACACCATTAAATGTAAAAAAATGTTGCAAACCAATATAACGAGGCTTCCTATTAATCCAAGCAAATATTCCGTTCACGAAAACAACATAAATTAAAACCTTATTTCCGGATAACACTTGTATGTAATTTGAATAAAAATATAATTTGTTCTCGGAACGTTAAGAGAAATGTTTTTGAAATTACTTTATTATACTTGACTTAACTTTTAATTATCAGTATTTAGATTAATAATCATTATTTAGTAATGGAGCACTGTGTTTTATACTATTGTTTTTTTTATTTATTATACTATGTGGTATTTATAGCCCTTTCCATTGCCCGCTGAGTGACTCTGAGTCTTCTTACGAGCCCCATAGTCAGCGACCATGTCTTGGAACCATATGTAATCGCTGGCAACACGCACTGCTCGAAGACCTTAGTCTTCAGGCACTGAGGAATTATGGATGAAAAGATGTCCCGTAGTTTTCCGAACGCTGTCCATCCGAGTTGGATTCGGCGGTTGATTTCTTTTTCGAAGTTGGACCTACCTAATTGGATCGCGTGTCCCAGGTAGATGTACTCGTCTACACCTTCGAGTGCTGAGTTCTCAACGGTAACCGGGTGGGGCAAAACATGGATGTTCGACGACGTAGCCTACCGAATTGCAAAGCTGAAGTGGCAATGGGCAGGGCACATAGTTGCTAGAGTTGGAGCCCGAAGGTGCTAGAGTGGCGGCTTCGCACCGGAAAATGCAGCGTTGGCAGGTGGACCGATGTTATCAGGCGGGTCGCTGGCAGCCTCTGGATGAAAGCGGCGCAAGATCGGGCCCATTGGAATTCATTAAGAGAGACCTTTGTCCAACAGTGGACGTCCATTGGTTGAGACGACGACGACGATGGTATTTAAACAGTGATGATATATAATATATTGTCATTAATGAGGAAACGATGTATCCTACAAAATGCAAGGTGTTAAGATTTTAGAATAGATATCAGAACTTTTTATCGTGAAACCTACTAATTTATCATTTTCATAGTAATATTCTGTTATATTCATCTATGAAAAGCCACACTGAAAATAAACTAGGATTGGATAATCTCCCTTTGCATTATTTACAGCTATCGTTAATGGTGCAGATGCGAAACCCCACCGCTGTACAAAAAATCATCGCCATTTAGACTATTAGGTGCTATTCTTATATTTCCGTATATTTAATAAAAAATGGTGCATATGTGGATTACAGCGTTTCCACTGTTTTGTGTTATTATATGTTATTATTATATTTCTTTTATTTCTGACAGCATAGTACTTATTGTTACTAACACACAGCACTTTCTTGGCGGTTCGTCTTTGCTGGTAGGGTGGTAACTAACCCACAGGTGAAGCCTCCTATCAATCGAACATATAACACTATGTACATTTAGGGTTATGTATAAAAAGCGATTTAATTTCAAAGGTTTCAAAAATTGTTAACAGTTTGAGTGTCCGGTCGTGTTTTTCATTTGGCATCGTAATTTATCTTTGCTTTTTAATGGAAATAACCGTTGCCCCGCCTCGCATGGATGTTCTTGCGTTGATTGCCCCGCGGGTCGAATCACGCTAAAGTTCTGGTTCTTGGTACTTCAGTGTTAATGAAAATCTACCAAAATTTATGATTTTTATATTTAATAATAGTTAAAGTATACAATGTTATGTTTATTAAATTAAGACTCTGGTGTAGCGTCAATTTGCACTAAACTTTGAGGTAGTGAAAAAAGTCCGTCTTGTATTTCATAGGCTTTATATCTTAAGAATTAAAATTTACTTCAAGGGTTTTCATTATTATTCATATCACTAATATACTCAAAAACACATAAAAATTGCTAATAAACACTCACACGTTATAAAATACCAAAAGAAAAAGGCAATAAAAGGCTCCACACTGTGTTTAAAGGAAGTTTAAAGGAAGCAAACGTAAATTGCCAATTTACCAATAAATATTGCCTATCTCCTATATTACTTTCAGCTTTTTTTTAAACCCAAGATTGTCTGGAAGAAATTGCTATTCAACGATAAGAGCCTGCCTGTTGTACTTTTATTTCTCTTATATTTAAGTTTATTTTATTGTATATTATTATTGAAGACGTGCAATAAAGTGTATAGATAAATAAAATAAATAATAGTTCTTTTTTAATCCTGTCTCTATTGTTAACGTCGTATTTCTAAATTTAAATAACAAATTTTAACTGCACGAATAACTTTATATCCAAAGGGTTTATTGGTGGCCAAGTTTAATTAACTGCAGTGGGTTTCCGGCTTATGATTTTGTTGGGAATGATAAATCGATCCTCATTTTAAATGTAAACGACTTCTAGTTTTCACGAGCGGGAAGGTCGTCTACTATAGTAAATATCATCAATTTAATTCAAGAAAATTTTAGATCAGACAACTCTATTTATTGCGCTCTCTCGGTAATTTCGCATGAAAATTGCTTGTATTATACAATGTTAAAATGTATTTTGAAATTTAAGTACCTTTCATAGTCCAAGATAGTGTTTGTTTAAAACTTATGACAGTACTAACTCAACCGCGCAATTTCGTCTTCTTACATTTAAACGTGAAGTGTTCATTAGGCGCTATCCAAATAATATTTGTGTATCCTATTTAACAACAGAACTCATACTTAACGATCTTTTATTTAAAAAAATGGAATATTTTTTTCCTTAGGGTATAGATTCTAGGTCCAAACAAACGGAAAGAAAAAATAAAATATAAAATCGCTTGAGTTGGCGTTCTTCAGTCACAGGTGACATGGAATTATAATAATGTAACGTTAAAAATAAAAATAGTTTATTTTGTTAACCTCAGCACTAACAAATAAAAAGCTCGGAGCCATCTTTTAAAGATAAAAACGATATAAGAAATAAACAAAGACAATAAAGAAGAATAACAGGACTAAGAAAATAACACAATGAAGAACTTAACACAAAATCTTTTCTTTAATAATTCAATAATATAATTAATATAAATAGTTAATATTTAACCCGTCACAAAAAATTCGTGCTGAACGAGACAATGTTAATTTAATGTATAGATTTATCGTGTTTGTTATCAAAAGACCGACATGAGGTCCTGGGTTCGAGTCCCGGGTCGGGCCAATTCAAAATCGATATTGAGTTTTCTATTAAGATTTTCTCAATATTTACCCTAAGTTGGGAAAAATTTGGCGGTGTAATCCACCCCCGTGCCTCGGAGAGCACGTTAACCCGTCGGTCCTTCGCCTGATCTCTCTCCGGTCGTGTCGGATTAACATCACGTCGTAATATGCGAGTGAAGGAATAGAGAGTAAACTTGTGTACTATGCCGGCGAATCCGCAGTGGAGCAGCGTGGTGGGTCTATGCTCTAAAACCCTCTCTCATATGAGTTAGGAGGCCTGTGTCCAGTTGTGGGACGTTAATGGGCTGCTACTTACCTTACCTTACTTACCTTTATCAGAAAGGTTTTTTTTTTTAATTTCGTAGTAAAATCAGGGTCTATATGAAATCGCAGTAGTGCAGGTGGTGTATTATTTTATAATACTTTTATTTTGTATGTCTCAAAAACAATATATAAAAGATTTTAAAATGTTAGCATCAAAATCCCAATTTAGGAAATTATGAACTTATTTGCATAAAACACTAATATAAAAGAAGTTTACTGAATAGGTAAATTCTGGGGATTTTCTTGCTTTCTGATAATACAACAGCTTTTATAAATTGCTGGCTTGTGTTTAAGAATTTGCATAACGTAAATTAATTTTGAAAATATTAACAAAGGCTCTTTTGCTGTTTCTAATTAACTCCACGTAATTAATTTATAGTTTCCTACTAATTAACATGGATTTACCTGTATAACTATTTCATAATATTCTCCTGTTTAAATATATTGTATAATTAATCTGTAGATATAATTGCTCGACAATGTTTAATACCTACCTAAACCGGTTCAAATATTGCGTCTCCTCAATATCTACATACATCAAATTTGAGGTATAATAACTCAAAAAAAGAAACTATTTATACCTTCCCATACTACTACTTTGTAAATCTTACACAAACATACACAATCAAATCCGTTGTATAATGCCAAAATAAAAAAACTGTCTAGACTATTTGGTAGGCAGCGGTATATTCAATATTTATGTTTTTCTTAAAAGGTATACTAAAACATACGAATTTGTTTTGTTTGGTCTATAAATTCTCTTTTCGGTTTTGGTGATCTTCGGTGTAGGATGACGAATACTTTTGGGAGTTATACCAATAAAATGTTACATTTTATACGAAAACCTAAAATTTAAAACATATATCTCATAGAAATCTAGGTAGCTAATAAAAACTAAAAGTAAGTTGCAGCCCATTAACGTCCCACAGATGGGCACAAACCTCCTGACTCGTATGAGAGAGGGTTTTTAGAGCATAGACCCACCACGCTGCTCAACTGCGGATTGACAGGCATAGTACACAAGTGCACTCTCTATTTATTCACTCTTATGGTGCAATGTGACGGGAATTCAATAGGATCGGAGAGAGATCAGGCGCAAAAAGGATTTTTGAAGGGCCGCGACTCGAACCCAGGACCTCATGTACTAGACCAATGAGGCAGTCAACTAAAAATGCAATCGTATATTAAGGTTTTAGAGGCTTTTTCAATAGATTATAAATATGTTTCTTTCATCACTTCCCTTATACAATACATTATTTCTGATTATAAAACTCATATATTGAGCCAATATCTGAATTATAAATGGAGCCAATATTTTTTGATACATATAAATTAGACAGTTAATATAGTTCAGGTAGGAAGGAACCTTTGCTTTACCTTAATACCTTAAGATGGAACCATTTACAAGTCCCAGCCAATTAACGTTACTTCACAGAACAAAGGCATTCTCAATTAATGGGAAAATTTAATGCTTTTACTTGCTCTGTTTTTCGATAAAGGAAACCGTCCGAAAACATGTTGGGACATTTTGTATCACTTTTAACGGCTTATAAAAGATCACGATCTTCAGATAAGCTAAAGAATTTGTGTATTATCATGGCTTTATTTCTAAATTTAATAAATGATGCTTTTTTTTAAATTAAATATTTTACAGCTATTATCATTGAAATAGATATAAAACTTAAACCTTTTATAAAACTGGAAATAATTTGTTTATGATTAAACTGTATTAATAAACTATAGCAGCTTTATAAATAGTGTTAGTGATTAAATCTCAAATAATAATCTTAAAGTAATTAAAAGTCTAATAGTTAAGATTACGAGTTATATAGTTAGGAACTTAAATAGTTATAACTAATTATAATATAGAAGTATGCCTAATTGCTGTAAGTATTATATTGTATTCATTATTATTTAAATTCTTGATCACTTTGTTTAACAATCTGATCAAAAGATTAATACCACATATACTATCTGATCCGTGCAACTTCCTCTGTGTCACAGAAGAAAAAAAAAATTGATAAAAAATGGTAGTAGTGAGTGTATCCGAGGCTAAAATATCTAAATGACTGAATACTTCAAGGTACAAAGATAAGGACGCAGTTTAGATAGGTGATGCAAAAGTGAGAAGTTATACTTATTTAAGTTATATGAGGTCGTTTGTTAAAATAAGTGTTTACGAGAGAGAGAGAGAGAGAGAGAGAGAGAGAGAATTTTTAACCCTTGTTTTTAATAGCTTTAGATGGTGCACGTTGAATATTAACAGGTAGTGTACTCCACAATCATGTATCTTGTACCCCAGAATTCTTATAAAATTTAGATAGGTATCTCTTACATACTACACTAATAAACACTCAAATATTATAAAATAACACGAATAAACTTAACGACCTTCGACGCGACACACGCACCGTTAGTTACAGTCACTTTGTAACTGATTAATTTTTTGTTTTTTCTATTGTCTGGTGTAATCTTTACGTATATTTTGTTGAGACAGTTACCGAAAAGCAAAATACATAATAGACATTATGACTTTAAACAAAAGAAATGGTTATATTTCTGATTTCCACAGTCACAACAGAACTATTGGCCCATGTCGCCTAGTACTCGAAATTGGCAATTACGAAAAATGATGTCAACTAGTGATCGACGTGGACAATATATGGGCTAAGGTCGTTGTTAAGACCTAGTTTCCGACAATGTGCGATTGCATGTAGGGATGCCGAAGGAGCCTTTTTCTTGCCGATGCCGATAACGGGCGCCGGGTCTAAGAAGTTGTTATGAAAATAAACTTTTATTTCGTAATATTACCTTTCATCTTCTGGTAGTTCGATGTACAGCGGTAGCAAGGTGATGTTGCGCAGATAGAGCGGGTAGTTGCCGGTAAGGTAGGTCTTCGATAACTCGGTTAAGGTGTGGTTGAAAACGCGCACGACGTCGACGGCTGAAGGCGGTGCGGCTATCGCTATATAGAATGCGGTCTGGGCATCCGCTTGGAGCACACGCAGCTCCCGCGCTGATACCGCCACCAGTAGCGCGAGCACCAGGAGAACGCGCGCGCGCATCTCCCCCACCACCATCACCGCGGCGCCGCCCGCCCCCCGCACCGCGCCATGCCTCCCGCCCCGCTAACACCATCCACCTCACCCCCTTTCACCCCCCCACATAACCTAACTCACATATTTCTCCCCAATATCACCCACCATACATCAATATCAATACTGGTATCTGTACAGTAGCAGGATTTATACACTTCTGTTACACTTTCAGATTGAAGTGTCAGTAATTGACCTCTTTCTTGAAACCGAAAGTTAGCTGGTGTCACTGGTATCTGTAACAAAACGAAAAAACACAACTTTGAAAACCGCTAAGTGCACTGTTTATATTTGTTTGAAACATAACATAGCTAGACAAATACATTTTCCACTGAAAATTTTATTTGTTTATACTAATACTAGCCTCATTGGTCTAGTGGTTAGCAGGTTCGACTACAGACATGAGGTCCTGGGTTCGAGTACCGGGTCGGGTGATTTTCTCAATATTTGCCCGAAGTTGGGAAGTTGGCGGTGTGATCCACCCCCGTGCCTCGGAGAGCACATTAAGCCGTCGGTCCTGCGCCTGATCTCTCTCCGGTTGTGTCGGATTCCCGATGAAAGATGAATAATTTTTAAACAAAAGATAGTAGCATAAATGAATCCCATATTTACATAACCTAGAAATGAATTAACAAAACCGTTTCTATAGAGAACGGTCTAATAATTCATGTCACAACCTTGTGGATGCGTGGGAGTGCGTGGTTTGATGCGTGGGAGTGCGTGGTTTGATACGTGGGTGGATGCATGGGAGTGTGTGGATGGATGCGTGGGAGTGCGTGGGTGGATGCGTGGGAGTGCGTGGGTGGATGTGTGGGAGTGCGTGGGTGAATATGTGGGAGGGTGTGTGGAAACGCGTTTATAAGCATTGAAGTGACGTAAGACATTTTGCCGGTCTTTGTGCGCTCGAGTTTTCGTACCAGAAACAAATGACTGTAAAATGGTAAAGGGTTGATGGAATTCAAAAAATGAATAGCCTAAAAACCTTCTACAATTAATTCCGCGTCGAAAGGTCATGATCTCATGCCGATCGGTCCACTAGTTTTCAAGTGTTCACATATTCGATAACAAAGAAAAAGAGAGTTGCTTTTATATATATATATATATATATATATATATATATATATATATATATATATATATATATATATATATATATATATATATATATATATATATATATATATATATATATATATATATATATATATATATATATATATATATATATATATATATATATATATATATATATATATATATATATATATATATATATATATATATATATATATATATATATATATATATATATATATATATATATATATATATATATATATATATATATATATATATATATATATATATATATATATATATATATATATATATATATATATATATATATATATATATATATATATATATATATATATATATATATATATATATATATATATATATATATATATATATATATATATATATATATATATATATATATATATATATATATATATATATATATATATATATATATATATATATATATATATATATATATATATATATATATATATATATATATATATATATATATATATATATATATATATATATATATATATATATATATATATATATATATATATATATATATATATATATATATATATATATATATATATATATATATATATATATATATATATATATATATATATATATATATATATATATATATATATATATATATATATATATATATATATATATATATATATATATATATATATATATATATATATATATATATATATATATATATATATATATATATATATATATATATATATATATATATATATATATATATATATATATATATATATATATATATATATATATATATATATATATATATATATATATATATATATATATATATATATATATATATATATATATATATATATATATATATATATATATATATATATATATATATATATATATATATATATATATATATATATATATATATATATATATATATATATATATATATATATATATATATATATATATATATATATATATATATATATATATATATATATATATATATATATATATATATATATATATATATATATATATATATATATATATATATATATATATATATATATATATATATATATATATATATATATATATATATATATATATATATATATATATATATATATATATATATATATATATATATATATATATATATATATATATATATATATATATATATATATATATATATATATATATATATATATATATATATATATATATATATATATATATATATATATATATATATATATATATATATATATATATATATATATATATATATATATATATATATATATATATATATATATATATATATATATATATATATATATATATATATATATATATATATATATATATATATATATATATATATATATATATATATATATATATATATATATATATATATATATATATATATATATATATATATATATATATATATATATATATATATATATATATATATATATATATATATATATATATATATATATATATATATATATATATATATATATATATATATATATATATATATATATATATATATATATATATATATATATATATATATATATATATATATATATATATATATATATATATATATATATATATATATATATATATATATATATATATATATATATATATATATATATATATATATATATATATATATATATATATATATATATATATATATATATATATATATATATATATATATATATATATATATATATATATATATATATATATATATATATATATATATATATATATATATATATATATATATATATATATATATATATATATATATATATATATATATATATATATATATATATATATATATATATATATATATATATATATATATATATATATATATATATATATATATATATATATATATATATATATATATATATATATATATATATATATATATATATATATATATATATATATATATATATATATATATATATATATATATATATATATATATATATATATATATATATATATATATATATATATATATATATATATATATATATATATATATATATATATATATATATATATATATATATATATATATATATATATATATATATATATATATATATATATATATATATATATATATATATATATATATATATATATATATATATATATATATATATATATATATATATATATATATATATATATATATATATATATATATATATATATATATATATATATATATATATATATATATATATATATATATATATATATATATATATATATATATATATATATATATATATATATATATATATATATATATATATATATATATATATATATATATATATATATATATATATATATATATATATATATATATATATATATATATATATATATATATATATATATATATATATATATATATATATATATATATATATATATATATATATATATATATATATATATATATATATATATATATATATATATATATATATATATATATATATATATATATATATATATATATATATATATATATATATATATATATATATATATATATATATATATATATATATATATATATATATATATATATATATATATATATATATATATATATATATATATATATATATATATATATATATATATATATATATATATATATATATATATATATATATATATATATATATATATATATATATATATATATATATATATATATATATATATATATATATATATATATATATATATATATATATATATATATATATATATATATATATATATATATATATATATATATATATATATATATATATATATATATATATATATATATATATATATATATATATATATATATATATATATATATATATATANGGGGCGTAGGGTTCTCCGCCGACATCGTTATTAATTAGATCCATTATTTAATTTCTTATTCTGTGGGCGTTCATGGGTATTGTTGGTGCAATCAAACACTGTATTAATTAACTCGGTTTATAATGTTCAATCACTTAATGTTCCCGATATCAATTTACACAAACTCATTAACACTAATAGCTAGGAACGCGACAGTTTCAACAGTTGACTGTTCCGATCGAGCGCTACTCGACAACTGTCGAGTGACTCCCGCCGGACTGCCACCATTGACTCTGTCGACGCCGATAGATGGCGCCAGCGTTCCACAGATATCTGCCCTCCGACATATATATATATATATATATATATAGGAAATATTTGTGTGTGTATATTTGTAACGTTTTCGGAAAAGAACTACTAGACCGATTTCAAAAATTTTTTTCACCATTAAAAAGCTACATTTTCAGTGAGCGCCATAGGCTATATTACATTCTCAAAAATAGGGATCTTTAATAAAAATGCACTAATGAAAGATGTGAAAAATGTTGTCCCCAAAAATCTGTCATCGCTTGCGCTGCGAAATCTATTAATGAAGAAAACAAAAAAAATGTTCTACAATATTATAGAAGGTATTAATATCTACAAAAATTTAGAAAAGAATGTTATTTGTAAATATTAAAACTACCTAAACTTCAAACGAATTGACAAAATAAGCGCTCCACATCTTCGTGACGCTAATCACGCGATTCACTCTCATCAAAATTTTATCCTCATGCGCTAAAAGAAATGTCACATCAAAAAATAGAATTCAATTTCTCTCATTAAGTTAATTGTAAGAACCATGACTGGATGAATGATTTTATTTTAGTCCATATTATTAAAATATTTTATTTATATTAAAATACATTAAACAAATTGCTTCTAATTAAAATATAACTTTTCGTGCAGGTCATAAATACGCGGACGGGTGCTTGAACTAGAGTAAACCTGTGTTACTGAAAGCCCTTCCTCGTTGAGTAACATTGGTTCTTTTTTTTTATTTTTATTTCTGACAGGTTAACGCTTGACTGTAATCACACCTTATAGTAAGTGATGAGACAGTCTAAGAGAGAATAATAATCTGGTAAGACGTAATTTACCTCTTGTGGTTTCTACGCAGCATCGTACCGGAACGTAAATCTCTTGCTTGTTACGTCGTTGCTGGTAGCATGGTAACTAGCCACGGCCGAAACCCTCCAGTTCAGACTCAGACTAAGAATTAGAAAATACAGTTTTATGAATTAGCCCTTCCGGGGATTGAACCCGCGACCGCAGCTATCAAACCAAATATTAATATATTTTGATATCCTCCTATGATTTGAGGATCATAGGCGAACTGAATTTTTTTTCATGTTATTAACGTTGTTCTAAATCTAATAAAAAATAACTCAATATTAATTTCTTTTATATAATTCATCTACAGACTAACGTATTATTTATGTATTTTATAATAGTGATAATAATAATTTACACATATATTCAGTTTGGACAATACAGTTTTTAGTCATAGATATATTCTGTAGAAACAAGCAGAGATATATTATTATACCTAAAACTTTTAGGACAATGGGGAAACTTTATCTAGTAGAAGTCGCTTGTTAGCTGAAAGGTCGCATTGTTGTACAGTTTGCATCATATGTACTATTATATCAAATCATATCAAATCAAAATATTCTTTATTCAAAATATATTTTATAACTCTTCAATCTTGCTTGTACTATACACGAGAAGAACTGTCTATTAATGAAATGAATTAGAGAAGAATAAATAACAAATTTTAACAAGCATAACAGTTCTAACCAATACAAAATATACAAAAAAACAGAAGTAGTTTTTACTTAAGCTCAAAGTTGTTTCACTCATCCCGGTATTTATAAACTATTCTAAATAGACTTGTCATTTAATAACATGGCTGCTTTCGCAATGTACGATTTTTGTGATCTCTGTGGTCGAAGACGAAGGGATAATTCACAATCAAAATCAAATCAAAATATTCTTTATTCAAGTAGGCTCAAAAAGCACCTTTGAATCGTCAGTAGTCTCTGCGTTGGTTACAAATCTACCACCGGTTCGTAAGGTTGAATCCGCTGAGAAGAAACCGGCAAGAAACTCAATGATTACTCTTTCAGAGATAGTTTTGTATGTTATAATGTGTAATATAATGCTTCTATGAGCACCTAAAATCAAGTCCAAACATTTCTTATGCTTAAATAATCTTCAACATTATAATATGTCTTTGGTAATATGTCATAATATTTCTTAAAATTTTGTGGAGGTAAATCTTAAACTGATTGAGGTATTTTATTAAAAAAGCGTATGCTCAACCCGACAAATGATTTCTGAACCTTCTTCTCTCTAAAATATGGAGATACAAGTTTGTTTTTATTTCTTATATTAAAATTGTGTATTTCACTTTTTTACTGTATAAGTAAATATTATCAGAGATATATAAGATATTATTTAATATATATTGCGACAGTACTGCGAGAATTGATATTTCTTTGAATTTTTTTCTTAAAGAAACGCGAGATCCTAATCGATGATGGCACATGTTGTTCTTTTTTTTAAAATAAATATAGTTTCAATGTCCGCCGCCTTGGCCCATAACAGTATGCCGTAAGACATAATTTTATGAAAATAAGAGAAATATAGCGATAATTTGGTTTCTGTATATATATCATGTATAAAAATCTCGCGTCACGATGTTTATTGCTAATGGACTCGAAACTATTTAACCTATTTTAATTAAAGATTCTTCACTGTGTGTAATTTGGTCTAACTTGAGTTAGAACACTGTTTTCATTTACAATTATCATAAAAAAACACGTTTTTATGATAGGAAATCTTGAAGTATTCTGCTGTCAATTAAGATTCTATGTATCTTGCTTGCTTTTATTGCACATAAAATTAAAAATTCAGAAATCTGCCAGGCAATCCTGGTCGAAATTAAAATTAGCAATTATATGTACAAGTGGCGCATAAATAAAATAAAAGTAACATTTAGCTTCAGTATATGTATAAGGAAAAAGAGCCAAATATATATAATAAATACTATGCAAAACTATTATACATTATCCCTCTCTCAAAACGCTCTCTCATACGAGTGAGGAGGCCTGTGCCCAGGAGTAGGACGTTAATGGGCTGCTACTTACTACTTACCTTACCTTATATATATTATTAATGCTCTTTTTAACTTAAACATCAAACCGATGGCGCCGTTAAGTTCTATATTTAAGTATACGCAGAGGAAGCTGCGTGGATCAGCTAGTATAAAATATAAAGCATTTTTCTTAATCACCCGAGTGCTTTTCGACAATTTGTGTTAGGCGCGTTATTAATGTTCACGGAAAAAAGGCCACGGGGACCGATGCTCTTAATTATTTCTCGTGATCTTATAGAAGGAAAAACCAGTAAGGTTCATACCGCCTGAGCTCTGTGTATAATTCCTCTCCAGTCTATATAATAAAGATACAACGCTGCCTAAATTAGTTAAGCTCTCATATTATACGTTAATGTAATCTTTGGGGAACTTTTTAGTATATCTCTGAGATAACTTTAGAAACGTTAATGTTAGGTTGTAATTTATATACATATAAAACAAAAAGGATTAAACCATTTATTACACAAGATACAGAAAAATATTTTACACATAAAAGTATGGAAACAATTATAAAAAACAATATTTGATATGAAATTCAATATATATATTTTTTACCAACACTTATCAAGAACCGTTCTCCCCTTTTTCTCAGAGGATCAAGATATATAAACGATAAGCGATCACTCATCACGAGATCTTTAGAACTACTCGTCCGTTATACACGAAATTAATTCTCAATGTGAAAATCCACCTTCATTTTCCCATTTTCCCACGGGATCGAGAACAATTCCGGTACTGGCTAGTATATAAATGACATATTAACGTTCCAGTATAACGCTTGTCCCTAACAGAACAGATCATGGAGGAATCTGCATATATCGGAATCATGTATATGTAACAGTATGCTAACGGGATACGGAGCACCTTAATGGTTACACCAAAGCCGCATCTTACCAGAACTGGCATGTCCCCAAAAGCGTGAGTTTATTACACTAAGACTACAGCTACCATGTATATACGTAATATAAAATGAAGTTGCTTCGGCTGTCTGTACACTTAGATCTTTTGTACTATTAAACGAATTTTAATATTTTATTACACAATAGGCGAAAAAATCTAAATTTGTAATGTGGTGTCATAACAAATATATTTTTTTGTGCTTAAATCGCAAACGCTGGCTTAACGGCTACGAAGTTATATAGCAAATAATCTATAGCAAACCGAACTAAAAGTTAGAAAATAATTTTTAATAATAGGTTATAGATAAAATCATTGAATTCAGAGTGAAAGCCGTGGGGTGCTTGACATATTAAATGTTACAATCATTCTATTCGCAACTGTCTATGAAAGGAGAGGTTTTTAATTATTTAGTTATTTATTTTACAAAATCCACAGCCCTTTTAAAACTAACATATAATCTAATTAAATTAACTTAAGGACAAGCTACTCACTATTTAAATTCATTAATTTTATTAATTCTTTTTTTTTAATGGAAATGTTGTGAAATGTACCCTGTGCTTTTCACTCTGTATTAAATAATTCTATTTATAACTTATTATTAATTTAGATTAGAATTATTTTCTAACTTTTACTTCGGCTTGCTAAAAAAGAGTGTTTTTAAGTTTTTTTTTGAACTATTATTTATTTTTTAGTACGATTTAGTATTTTTCCACACATCTAGTTATTTATTATCCATACATTAGAGTTCCGGTCTGGTTTATATAATTCATTTTAGTTATTTGTATATTGACCAATAAAGTACTTTATAATTACCAATCTTTCGATTGTATTGAAAATATTCCAATCATACAAGTGTACTCAACGATAATAATCTAAATTAGCTTTACTCGACTTATACGAGACGGCAGATCGCGAACTAGCTTTGTCCCTTTCACTCCCTCATAGAGGATCTATCAAAAGAATAAATTAATCCAGGCGGCCCTAAAAAGGATAATGGGAAATTGTTAACGAATTATTTCATTTGTCACACTTCTGGAGATAACTAAGAATTGCGCTCAAAGATTGCATTACATAGTTACGTACATACGAGTACAGCCCAAACTAATAAAAGCGTTTTAAAAATATGGTTAAAATTGTAACCGTTTTTATAGCGATCAGAGCTATTAGGGGCTACGATATTGTCTCATTAACGGCTGCGATTCTTCTCGCGAGCGATCTCCCTTGGGAGTTCTGAGTGGAGGTTCTTGCGGATGTCTATCAGTATCGAACAGCTGCAAGACACAGAAGCGAACGGCCAGATACCCACGAAGTCCAGAGAACCAGAACTCTATCCGACATGGCCCTAATTAAAAGATGGAAAGAGGACCTCAGGTCTCCTGAAGCGGGAGTGGCCACTATTGCGGCGATCCGTCCCAACTTGAAAGTTTGGCATTCCAGGGAGCACGTTTATTTGTCCTACACATTGGGGCAGGTCCTAAGAGGACACGGACGTTTTGGTAAGTATCTGCATCAGGTTGTGGGCTGTGTGGAGTATCCTGTGCAAAATGTGTGAATGAATAAAAAGAAATTTAAACCTTTCTCATAAATTAAAATGTCTGTATGCACGTTTGCTTTCTATCAAATAAAGTAAAAAAAATATTAGTAGATATTCAAAAACAAAATTAGCCTTACAAATTTTATCGAACCAGAGCACTTTAATGCATTGTCTAATTTAAAGTCTGTTACTACAAAGCTGGAACTTAGTCCTGTAAAGTTTCAGCTTCAGTAGCTCAAACCAGCAATAGTTTATTGGCTTTGTTGTAGTTGTAAATTGTATTAACTCTGGTAAACCTATATTAAAATATCTAATGTTATATGCAAACAATAATTTTACATTTATTATATTTGTTTTCAACTTTGTTGGGATATGGTCACCGGAGAATGTAAAAGACGTGTGTTCAACTTGGAGTACTGATTTAATATAAGGTATTTATTCGGTCGTACATAATTCATCATCAATAAAATTCTTTCGAGTTCAAATATTTGTCAGAGTAATCTATTTGACAATATAATGTACCTTTTGTGTACCATTTTTTCTATATTCGTGTAAAAGTAAGCAAACTAACATTTGACATCAAAATATTATTTACGCAAATGGATCAATAAGCTCTTTTGAATCATCAATAGCGTATCAGTTCGTATCTAATTTATCACCGGTTTGAATAGAAGAAGAATTTCAATGGTTATTCTTTTAAAAAAGGGTTTTATTGTGTACCAAGTCTAAAGAAAGTTATTTTGAATTGAAACTTCTTTAAACTTTTACGGATAAAAAGCTTGATTAGCGTTACGAAGGTCCGCGGTGTTTTTTTATACTAATTCGTTTGTAAGTTAGGTAGTTTTAATATTTACAAAAAACATGTGGCAATTTAATCTTCCACTCGTCATATAATCATTTAATATACTATTGATCATAAAATAAAAATATTTCTCAACTTAAATTCTAAATTCAAATAACAAAATATAATTAATAATTTCTAATATTGACAAAAACATGTGGCATATTTATGAACAATTCTTTATTTGATATTTCAATAATAATGTTTTAATATTTGAACGAAAATTCAATTCAATAAATTCCTAACATATCTTCCTTTTCCCTCCCTCTAAATCCCCGAAAAGTAAAGTTTTAGATTTGTATAAATATAAACAAGACTTAAAAATTAGTTAGCCAAAGAAGTTTCAGTTCTAACATGTGAACTTTGTACGCACGCACTTTTAATTTTAAATGAACATTATATTATATACGAAAAAGTATATGATTATGTTTTAAAAATTTCAACATTTACAGATAGGAAATGATGCAACAAATTCAACACCAATAACTTTAGAAATGAAACGCCAATTATATAGTATAATAAAGTTAGACAACTATAAAAGCGGACCACAAATTAGTAAGGCTAACTTTACCGCCAAAGTGCCTTCCAACTGTCACCTAATTACTGGGGAGTTTATTGCCAAAATTCATCCATTCCCCTACAATGGGTTTTGACCTAATTTCTATTGGAGATTTTACTTTTATTCACGGGACGTTGAGAGCAGGTTTTCCTTTGAATATTTTGTGCGATGGGACGGTATGTTTGGATTGAATAATAAATATTAGTGTGTGCATTATACTTGTACGCTTTGCACCTGGTGCTTTGACTAATACATACTCATATATAGATTTTTAACAATATTTACTATATTAATAATGGAAAATACATAAAGAAATCTATGTGTCTATGGCTAATTTCACGCTTAAAAATACCGTGTTAAGCTTTACAGCTATGTGTAATTTTAAGAAATATTGTCACAATATATAATTTTTTTTAATTCTTTTGTTTTTAAGGGGCTTTTGTATTATTAACAATACACGCCAGCCCCATCGTAAACTTATAAACTAACACACAACAATTTAACAATAAAAAGAAATACAAACAATAAAATCTAACATTCTTTGAGAGAATCATTAACAAATTTATATAACTTAAAAGCCAAATAACTCAAAGGTTCACTTAAGATTGAATTAAAAACACCAATATTTCTAAAATTTCAATTTAGTTCTCTTTAAATTTAGTTAATGTTTCTCTGAAAATTTGATAATATACAATTTAAAACATTACGTGTGCTAACATATACAGTTGTATACTTTCTATGCCAAACATAACTAACTTAAAAGTTGTGTATATCTTTTAAATTTATGTTTAACCTCATCTATATTATATCCTCATTTCATAAACCTTGTTCCTGTATATTATATAGATATTTAACTATGTGTATCAAGATGTTAAAAAGATATTTAAATCGACGATATTATATACTTTTAAATGCGATAAAATACCAGATGTCACATAATTCCAGGATAATTACATAAAATAGTATTCATCAAAACCATATACAAATAAATACTGGTTTGCTTAGCGTTCAGTCATTTTTCCAGGAGATAATGAAATATTTCTACGCCCAAAATATCCTACCAGACTAGTCTGAGGTATAAAATATAATAAATCAATTTGATTTCACCGGGTAACAAACCTGAGGACTTATTACTCAAACCACTGAGCCTATAAAGTCGTCAAAAAAACAGGTACAGGTGGGTGTCGTAAGCCTACATTAGTAATGTAGACCCTCGCCCCTAAAATCGGCACATTTCACGCGCCGCTAACGTCGTATATATTTTACTAAGTAAAGGTGAATTTAAATTCACGACATATTTCAACGCTTTTAGTATAAAAGTAGGTTAGAGCTTAAAATTTGAAAATAAACGTTAACAATAAAGGAAGGTTATATTTTAGATGGGTAATTTCCATGGATAAAAATAAAGCTTGTTAGTTTCATTAACCTCGATCGATGGGCTTTAACAAAAAAGGAAGTGTACTAAGCTTTAACATAACATGAACACGTATCATAATTTAATAAGGTACTGACATATCGACACATGAAGTGTGGTCTACAAATATAAACATAAATAAATTTGAAGTAATTATGTGTCTCATTTTAATCCGATGATTGGATAATTTTATGTTAAACTCCTCGAGGTAAACGACTAAAGTTTTGAAGTGGATACCCCATGTGGATGAGTACTGAGAAATATATCCGATCGTTAATGGAAACAGGAAAAAATTTGCATATTAATATCAGGAAAGAAGTGATCCATAAAAAGAATACGAAAGTAAATTAGCAAAATAGTATAACAATATAAATTAGAAGGTTCAAGGCACGAATGACTATACAAAACGTTGTAGGTACCTCAAATTTATCATAAGAAATTTATTGTACAGTGTTTAAAAACTACTTTCAGGAAAACACTCAATAGGAATTACACACTGTTCGAAAGCAAGTATTCGCTGCCCTAACGAAGGCCCGGGGTCCAATTCCCAACAAGGCGAATTTAGAATATTGTGTTGTCTAATTTGTCAACGTCTAGACTAATAGGAGGCTTCGGCCGTGGCTAGTTGCAACTAAAATTGTGCTCTAGTACAATGCTGAGTATGAAACATAAGAGGCAAATAATCTCTTATCAAATTAGCGCGCTTTTATAATAGTTTTTTTTTGTCATTTACCCTCCAATGAGATTTTAGTGAAGCCCTAAATTACGCAATAACAAAAAATAGGAGTCATAACAGTCATAACAAATGTCATACGCAGGATTTTTCCAAAAAATATTTAAAAATTCATGCGTGTATTTTTTCAAAAAACTTCAAGCAATTATAAATAATTAATGTATGCAAATACTATTTGCAGAACTGATAAAAACATCTATAATGGCTATCTCATTTTTTGTAGAAATGTCTAATTTATAAATGAAACAGAGTAATATTTATAGAAATTGTATCATTAAATATTTTATTACAGCGAACTGAGTCAATGGAGATTTAATTTAATATCTATAAATTGCCTGAGATAGACACTAATGTTGTTTCAATACTGCTCCAAATTGTTTTCCTATATTTATTAAAGGCCATTAATAGATTACGCGTTGATATCGTATTAAACACTAGTTCATGACCTTAAGGGAAGGGTGCAAAGTCAAGAGCGCTCTGACCGAGAAACTTTGTTATTAACAAATTAATATTATTAGGATCAAAGGGCATCAATCCATTTAAGTACACTGTAATCCCTTACAAATAGGCAACTATATTATTGTGGTACCAGTTGTTATGAGAGAAAATAACATTTTCTGATATCTTATGTCATTCATCTTACATATTATATTCAGTTTTTTCAATTTCAGGGATAGAAACCCATATTACAAAGTAGAACAAGGTTACAATATAGAAGTTTACACTCATACAGGAAAATAACGTTTATAAAAAAGATAATTCGTAAAATTTATAACTTTCTTTCACTCAGACATCGTTTTAATATTCGTAGTATCCGCAAAACAAAATCCCACTTTATACAAACTTTGCAACAACGGAGAGCTTTTCAGCAAATATTTAGATTGGCTTGTAGCACTATGTTGTATTAAAACGCGGATTATATGACAATTTTAAATGATAGTTTTTGAGTTATATTATAACAATTTTATTTTAGCAACAGAATATAATTAAGTATAAAAACCTTTTTAAGTGATAACTTCTTATGGGCGGGAACGGGAATCGCTTCTTTACATAAAGCAATAAAGCGCCAGTCTGTCTAACTTCTCTTTCACTGACGCATACGGCAGTGGTAGGCAAACTCCTCTCTCACTCTAACCCAGCGCTAACAGCGCTAGCCCCACTTTGGACAAAAGCTTTCCCCCCTTTCTGCTCAGAATTTAGTGTTAGATAGACATATACCGTTGATAGTGAACATTTAATCTGAAGCTTAGTCAATAAGAGATTTTAGTAATAAATATCTTTGCCATATCAATATACATAAAATTTTAATAACAAGCTTACGCTTTTTCTTAAACTAAAGTATTTCAGTATTAAATATATCAACTTAGATTATTATAGACGAGTGGAGTTTAGATACATTTCTAAGAAGTTACGATAAAACCTCCTAGGTGGTTTGATTTTTTCTAACGATTCCAATAAAATTATCTTTATATCACCAAGAATTTACACAAATTATATAAAAAAGTAAACCTAAACCATCTTCAAGAAATATTCTACCTATTGGTGAAAACCGAATGAAATTTCGTTAGTTTTCGAGTTTGTCGAGTAGATACTATAAGTGTAAAGCAGCGCTGTGGATTTTTTCTCTAAAAGAAGACCTAAAAAAGGAGGCCTATGTATAATAGACTGTTACTAACATTTTTTATATATAAGGAATGTGTGTACTTTGCGACACCATGAAATGAAATTTCTATGTATCTGGTTGATAGAGAATTGAATCGGATGTAGCCGACTTATTCGAATAGAAAATATAAAAGACGACATAATTCACATAAGGGAGCATATGTGTATTTCGGGCAGGTGTCTGTGATTCAATGACATGCAGTTTATCTCTAAATATCCGGGCAACGGATATATCCCGACACTTTATATCGCGACCTTTTTTATTCAACGTATCCGATTGATATCTTTGTAAAATATATTTTCAGCATGGAAACAACGTAAAAATCATCTGATATAAAAGTATATTTTTATTTTTTCGTATTTTGTATGTTCCGGCAGTATTGGTGAAAAGTAAATTTTATTTCCGTTGAGATAAGCTATCAATTTGCAGAATTCCGTTAAAATCGATACAGCTGTTTGGGTTATTAGCGTAAACTAACTGAAAAACAAAAATGACAAACATAAAAAAATTGTCTCAAATTTATCAACATATAGATACACTGTAAACCTTTCTAAATATTGAAACTTCCATTATATTGACGTATATAGATCAATTTCACTTATCCATTAATTGAATATCGCAACCTATCACACATCATTCATTCGCTATATTTATTTTTCACAAGCTTTTCAAATGAATACAATGTTTCTGACATATAGACCTAAATCTTTATTGACAATTTGTTGTATGTCAGCAATCTATCAATTTCACTGCCAAATAAAAAGACTTTTATAACACAGTATCAATAAAAAGCTCAGCGTTTTTAATAAAATATTTATATTTAGCTGACAATGTTATGAAATATTTATTAAAAATATAATTCTAAAGACATTGTAAGTTTGTACTTATGTCAAGAGAGACAACCACGTTTCAAGATTAATTTATAAAAATTATCATAAAAAAGTGCGAGCGTACAAAGTACACATGTCAGAAGTGAAACTTCTTTGGAAAACTAATTATTAAGTCTTGTATATGTTTGGAAAAAGGAAGATATGTTACGAATGCAATAAAATTAACTGTCATTAAAAAATTAAAAGTGTCGAAAATAAATACAAATTGAAATCTGAAATCACGAATTTTAAATAAAAATGGCACGTGTATTTTGTCAATATTAGAAATTATTAATTTAGTTTTGTTTTTGAATTTTAAATTTAGCAAAGAGAATTAATGAAATATATTTGTTTTATATTTTATGAAAACTAATATATTAAATTATTAAATGACGATTGACAAATTTAAATGCCACATGTTATTTGTAAATATTAAAACTACCTAACTTTCAAAGGAATTAACATAAAAAAAGGCTCTATATTTTCGTGACGCTAATCATGTTTCACTTCAAAAAACTTCTTTTCTCTCTAGCCTTATACTACTTTAATAAAGTTCGGCTCACGTTTTTAACCAGAGATTACATTTCTGGTATACTGTCATGAAAAAAAAAGTAGACATTTCTAATTTGAATATAATTTAAATCAATTCGTTGGAGTCACAAATATATAGTCTATTTGTATATTACATTAAAAAGGTGTATTCAAAAATTAAAAAAAAATTATAACTAATTAATTTCTCTTGTAATTTGTATTCAGTTTCTATATTTTATAAGTATTTCGAGGTTACCGTAACTATTATAAAAATACGAAGAGCCGAGCCTGTACATTAAATGTATTGCAAAAAATTCAACCGAGTTATTCCAGAATCTTTTCATACACTTTCATTACTTACTCTTGGACTTTTGTAAATATGAAAGTATTCAAAAACTGTATGCCTTCTTCAGGGATATTTATATTTCATCCATGATAAAATTTCACTGTATTTGACCTCAGAAAAGCATAACAAGTATAAATCCAAAATATGATATTTAATATCTATCTCATTGTAAAGAATGAAAGAGTTTTATTTACAAATATAAAACGCATCTCTATTTCCCATGGTCAAGTCAAGATTTGAGAATGATATTCATTTATCTAATATGCAAACAGACAAAAACATTCTAATGGTTTTTAGAAGATTGCTACAAAAAAAAAATTCAATTTTTCGGGTCTTTTTGCATGATCGACCAAAAATGCAGCATACATATTATTTTCGTGACATAAGCGCTTACCGAGACCGGGTTTTTATTTATTCCCACGTTTTTCCGGAACTGGTGGTGTATTTATATAAAATTGCTGTCTGATTGTAACGGTTTTTTATTGCGGACAGGTTAGCGCGTTGCTGTAATAACACCTAATGTTAAGTTATAATACAGTTGAAGTTGGTAGCTAACTTGATAAAAGATGATTTGTCTCTTAACGGTTTCTACACATCAAACTGGAACGCAATATTTTGCTTCGCAGAACGTCTTTGCTTTAATAAATTTGAACTTGCGGAAATTGTATCATAGAAAATTTTACAACGTAAATAACGCTTAGTAGGCTCCAAATACAAGAATACGAAGAACACTTTAAAAGAATACGCAATTATTTCTTACTTATTATATACTTATAATATGCTCTATATTAATATATTTGTAAGTTGTTTTGAAGGCGGTTCTTTTTTTTGTTAAAATTTCTATTTATTTTTTGATTTTTAGTATGCCTGAAGTAAACTAACAAATTTGTCTCAATATGTGTACACCTAGAAATGTGTTGCTCATATGAGATAACACCGTTTAAATGAAACAATTTTACAAAGTTAATTTTACATTAATATCGCCACACCCGGGATCGAACCCGCAATCTTATACGTTACATATCGGTTATTTTGCCACCCCGCTATCACCAGTCTTTTATATAGTGATCGAGCAAAACACTAACACGCAAAAGTACCTCCTCCCCCAGACTCTGCTACCACCGCTTCACACATAATTCACCTTTCAAATATTGCAATGCAGCAACAAACGTAACGTCATTGCCATTTGATTACAGACAGTTATAAATTCTGCCACAAACCGCACCCTTACTGTAAGCCGTTGAGGAGATCCATTGATCTTCATATTTAACTACGACTAGCATTTGACCGTACCGAAGTTACGGTAGGCAAATCAAATATCTGGATAGCCTATAGAAGATTCTGCCGTTTTGTTAATTTGCTCCTAAGAATTAAAGAGTTCCGTCCCTTTGTCATGGATTCCATCATCAGAACCTAACCAACCTATCACAAAACAACCCTTGAAGAATACCCTTTCTAATAATAAAAGAATCACTGAAATCGGCTGGCGTGATCTTGAAGTTATACGTCCGTTTGTCGCGCACGCGCTTATACAAATTTAAGACTTATCCGGTTTTCTCATGGATGCCATCATCGGCAATGGTTTAATAAAAAATAAAACCCTATAACAAGCTTCACCTTTCATATATAAAAAAAATATTTAGATCGGTCCATCCAGTCGGAAGATATGAAGTAACAAACATAAAAAAATACAGTCGAATTGATAACCTCTTCCTTTTTTTGGAGTCGGTTAAAAATAACTCTGAGTGCTATGCCATCATTTCTGAGCCTGAGTACGTGAGTAAATTATTTTTTTTATCCTCATATTTTTATTTTTTACCATTAATAATGTACGGCTACAAGGTACAACGTAATATTTAATTACATTATATAAAAAAAAGTTTCCGAACATAAATGTATGATCTTACAACAGTTATCTTTATTGCAGCATTTGCCGAGTTATTACTCCTGTAAGATTATAAATTTATGTACGGCAACTTTTATATTGATGTAATGTAATTAAATATTATGTTGTATCTTGTAGCCGTACATTATAAATGGTAACAAATAAAAATATTACGATAAAAAAGATTATTTACTCACGTACTCACCTGTTCCGTTCAGTAATGATGGGATAGTGCTCAGAGTTGTTTTATGATATAGTAAGAGCCTCCAAAGCGTTATTTACGTTGTTTCATTTCACAGTTTAACTTTTGCCATGTCTTGTAGTCTATCAGGGTCCGCTGCAAGCAAAGCAAGTACTATTACACCAGTGGGGTCGTCAAAACTAAAAGATAGTTTAAAAATTTCTGAAATATAAAAATCTAATACTAACATAATCCACAGAGACATCCACTCACAAGCCAAATAACACTTGAATTTCCTTCCCGTAGCAAATACAAGAAATTAAATTTACCACTGTCTCATATTGTTGTGCTCGGAAAACATTTTTAATGATAAAACTTTCTACATCTCTACAAAGTTAAAAAGAAACGTTTTTAATTATCATGTAATTACACGTTCTTTGCTTCATTTATAAAAGTTGCTGTTTGCAGTAAATTAGTGTTAACATTTCTGAAATGTCTTAGAGATTTTTGAACACTACATTTTTAATAACTGTTGCTATAAGTAAGGTAAAGCTACAGTTAATATTAAATTACTAACTTTTTTCTTGCATCTACTACCTTTTATAACTTCAGATAAAAAAGTAACAGATTAGCTTATACATGTTCCAGGTGTTTTATGTTCAGTTAGGGAGTAGATGGAAACAAAATCAAAAGTATTCATTTGTGAATACTAACACATATTTCTTATATTTTTTGAATTTAAAAACAAAGCCTTTATCTTATTAAGAAATATATTTCAAAGCAATGAAAAAGAAGACTTAAGGGTCGCAACAATTTGCGGTATCATATTCATTGGTTTGGAACGAGGAATCGTATTACTTGACTGTTTTCGTATTTTTGTTGTGTTAAATAAATTCTATTCTTTAAAAAACCCGTATATTGAGTTCACAATTCCTTTTAATTACTTCTGATATCTCAGATAAATCTAAATTATAGTATTGATGTGTAGTAGAACGTATAGTCTCTCATCGCTTTATTAATACTATCATAGTAATATTATAAACATCATGCCATATTAAAATAGTAGTATATTTTTATAATAACGTTCAATCCTTACTTCGCTTCGTAATTTTACTTCAAACATGTCCTAATTGTTAAAGTTTTCATTAGTTATTAAAAAAAGGACACTATTTTTTCGCTTAAATTCCAATGAAAAAACTTGGAGTAAATGGCACTTGCTGATAACCCCGTTTTTTAAAATATTAATCCATCAATTAAATTTATTTAGAAATTGACTTAACTTTATTTACGTCAATAGTAGTTTATACAAGAAGATAAGATTACAATAATTACACAAAGGTCTATTTCTATTAGTGAGAATAAAGGCAAATCATAATAATACATTTTGAAATGCCTCAAAATTTTGTGGAGTTATGGAAACCCAGCATTAAATTTAAAAAAAAATGTGCGTACGTACAAAGTACACATGTCAAAAGTGAATCTTCTTTGGCAAATAATAATTTTTAAGTCTTGTTTATATTTATACAAATATAAAACTTTAGATTTCCGAGACTTAGAGGGGGGAAAGAGGAAGAAATGTTAGGAATTTAATTGCCGTTAAAATATTAAAAGAAAGAAAGAAAGAAAGGTTTTTTTTTAAATTGTACAGTTGTGAGCAGAATACATGTAAGCGAAAATAACAATTACGATACAATTTGAAAGGCAGTTTAGCTCAGCTGTATGCTGTGCTGCGCAGCACACCGCGCTGATTTTCAGCTAAATCCTGGTGAGGCCACGGACATCTACAGTTTTACAACTAAAAAGAAAACTTAATATACATAAATACTTACAGACTAGCGCAATAACTTTAATAAGTAAAATAGATTTACAATTTATAAAACTACCTAAGTTAATAAATAAAACTAAATGCAATAATTGCTTAATAAAATACACTTTACTTATAGCTATTAACGACTCCACTTAATTACTAATTACATCAGCCGCGTAACTTTCGAATTCAATTTGTTTGTTAAGTAAGAAAAATTTTAGTTTATATTTAAATGTGTGAATACTTTTGGAATCCTTTATGGGTGGTGGAATATTGTTTCAGTATCTTGTGGCTGAATATTTAAAGCTACCCCTGAATGCAGCGGTGTGATGACAGGGGCAAGCTAGCCGATTCCTAAAACTTCTAAGTCTATCGGTTACTTCATCGCGCATTCTAAAAGGGTCGAAAACTAATGAAAATTATTTATTGAAATCTCAAATGACGAATTTGAAATAAAAATGCCACGTGTTTATTGTAAATATTAGAAATATCTAACCTACAAAACATATAGAAGCTATGAATTAGATAGTTACAGATTTAATTTAACATATTCGCTTCAGTTACTTGAAAAGATGTTGGTTTTTTATTATAGAATCATGTTAACACATAAAGAAGACATAAAAACATTATCCAACTTCTTAATAAAACTTGCAAGTATTAATAAATTACACATATTCGCTTAGCATATTATACTCTAAATAATCTGTATTTAAAATTGAAGTTATACGTTGGTAACCGATAGAATATACTTTATACCGTATTTTTGCACATAAAATACTCCGAAATAAACGTTTATAATGTGCTTCCGTAAACCAATACCGAGTGTATTTTATGTGAGAGATACTTGTGGGGAAAAGCGTCACGTTTTATGATCGAGCGATTAAAACTTCACTATTTCTTTATAATAACTATACGTCTTGTTCTCGGTTCCTCGTTGATATTAAACTTAAAAATAATTGTTTTGTTATAAAGTATCTATTGTATCGTATCCATATATATAAAAGAGATATCCAGGTATCTATTGACTCATCACGATATCTCTGGAACCATAAGGCGTAGAGACTTAACATTTTGTAGGATTATTCCTTTTGACGAGTAGAGATCAGCTAAGAACGGATTTTACGAAATTCCACCCGCTAGGAGGGTTGCGGGGGTGTTAACTATTGACTCACGATATCTGAAATGAAGAACGCAGACGAAGTTGCGGGTTGAGCTAGTATATATATAAGAGATATCCAGGTATCTATTGAGTCATCACGATATCTCTGGAACCATAAGGCGTAGAAACTTGAAATTTGGTAGGAATATTCCTTTTGCTGCGTACATGTCAGTTAAGAACGGATTGTAGGAAATTCCACCCGAAAGGGAGGTTACGGGGGTGTTAACTATTGACTCATGATGATATCACTGGAAGCAATAAGGCGTAGCGACTTAAAATTTGGTAGGAATATTCTTTTTGCCTATTATTTTCTTATTTCTCAAACAATTTGCCTGAATGAATGAAAATACTACGCAAAAAACATTCCACGCAGACGCAGTCGAAGTTTTAAATCTGTTTGATGGTTATGTAACTTAGTATAAGGACCTTCCGATTTAAAATAGAAATAAGAATAAAAAATGTTTTAACTATAAATTAAAATAAAACCTATCTTAGTTGAAACAAATACAACAAAATCAAATTTCCTAATGATCTAAAACTTCAATCTCGGTTGTAAATTGTTACTAAGAGAAATTTCCAGATTTTAAGCGGCATTAGTTGGGACTTAATTAACAAGAGAGATCATAGTTGATAAAGGTAAGACTCAGTGTATCGGAAAATGTAATTTGGAAAAGGTTGTACCTTAATATAACTTTCGCATTTAGTTTTATCTGTTATATTTATCACAAGCAATCATTATTCTGTATATATATGGAATGGAAAAAATAATATCATTAATGTATCTTTACAAATAGAGATTTCTCAGTTTCATGGAAATTTTCTATAACTTAGTTTAGAATTAGGCACTGGTTAGTTTTTAATCAGTTGCGCAGGTATTGCTTAAAATAATAAATATGCTTCCTATTTGCAACCACTAAAGACTATTTAAAAGTAAAAACAATAACGTTAAAAATAATAAGTGGAATATACAATGAAAAATGTTTATCATGAAAATTACATTTAATTTTTTATCAAGCATTCATAAAACACTGAAGAATTCTCCCTCCAATGTAAACAAAATCGTTTCTAAGTGAAAGTGAAAATGAACCTTTGCAATAAAGGTACTTGAAAATTAGCTAACAATTTAAGGCTTTAGAAGACGAAGGAAATGAATTGCCTGATCATTTGGAAACAAAGGTGCTCTTGTTAACCTAAAAAAACAAGCAGTCGAAGGGATTACGTAAATTAGAACTGAAGAATCACTAGTACGGGAGAGTAAACAAACGCTTTTCTGGCACGATCCCATTTCAGGTTGCCATTGTTTGAACTCTACGCTTTTGTTTGTTATATAAGTGAGAATCTGTTGTCATTGTCGCATAAAAAGGGTACGAAAGAGGCACTTAACTACTAAAAGATTAGTTTTGGTGGCTTAGTCAACCATATCTGTCATAATTAAAATAAACGACATGTGTCAATTACATTTGTCTTATGGAAAGAAATTCATTTTTTTACTGCGTCCAGATTAACGCTTGATTATGATTACACCTAATGTAAGAACGTTGTGGTAAGGTAACAGAAGATTTAGCGACTAAAATTGAGAAAGGTATGCCTAGATGGAGACTGACCAAAAGTATTTAAGAGTGAATAGGAAAGTTGGAAGTGGAAGTCCAAAGCGAACGTTCCTAAACCAAATCCAGGACATTTTAAAGCCGTTGAGGAGTTCCATTGATCATCATATTTAACTACAACAATTACTCGACTACGTTACGGTAGATAACTGAAATATCCGGATAGTCTATAAAAGATTTGGCCGAATATTGTTAATTTGCTCCTAAGAATTGAATTGTCATGGGGCCCATGATCAAAACTTAATTAAACTATCATCAAACAACCCTTGAAGTATTATCTTCCCAATAAAAAAAGAAACATCAAAATCGGTTGGTGTGGTATTGAGTTATTCGTCGATTTGTCGCGCACCTGCTTAATACAAATTTAAGACTCATCAGATTTTCTCATGGATGTCAACATCAGAACTGAATCACAATAGGACCCTACGGGAAGCACCACCTTTCATATCAAAAAAGTATCATCAAGATCGTTTCACCCAGTCTGAAGTTATGAGGTAAGAAATATCAAAAAAAAATACGGAATTGATCACCTTCTCATTTTTTAAAGTCGGTTAAAAAACAGATATTAATACCAAATTTGAGTCAGGTACGAGTATATGTACATCTTTTCACAGATTATTTTTAGCACACGTATAAGATCCAAGAAAAGCCGATATTGGTTCTAGCCAAATTGCAAGATCACTTACCCATTTGAAGCATACTCTATTTCCTTCAATACCATGTGCCTCGAGTGAGCTTACATATCAAAGACTATCCCGAACGTTTTCGCCTCAATAGTGCGATGTCATGTAAATTTAAGCTATCGCAATATATACTCGTAATTAATGTAGATAGATAGTATACTTTTTTGAACACCACCATTTAAAGAATAATAAATTGACTTAGCTTAAATAATTCTAAGAGAAAATGGACGGTCTCCTCGCTATTCAGTGATCTCCAGAGAACTCAACGTATAGGGAGACCGTTAGAGAATGGAAAGAGAAAGTAGGTGACATTTATAAACAAATAGACATACGTTTACATATAATAAATAAATACATATAAATATATATAATACAGTTTTAATATAAGAATTAAATTAACCTTACGGCGAGACTGAGACGAAGACTAAAATAAAAATATATTGTTATCATATGTGACGTCAATATAAAAAATGCATATGTGCATATGCAAAAATAATTCCTGAGAAGAAATTTTTCAAAATGAAACAATTTATGAACTTGGATAATGTTAACAATGTTTTTGTTAATTTTTTTTTTATTTTGTTACATATGAATTTTAATTTTATATAATATAGGAATAAATATTGCATGTCAGGTTGGAATTCATTCAGACAATTGTCAAATAGAAAGATTGAAGTCATTTTATTTTGTGAATATTGAATTTGACTTACCCGTCACGCTCAGCTATGTAACGTTCGTTCGAGTAAAGTCGGCTTGCATCGACTAAGGGAGCTGGAGAATAATAGTATATTTTACCTCATTATATAACGTCATTGACAGTAAATAATATACTATTCTAACAATACATATTGTAAATGTTATACCTTTATAAATGTAGAAGATAATAATGTCGATTTTCATATTATTAACCTCGTTATGATAAAGTTTTCACTTTTGTGGTGTGGTCTTAAGCAAATCTATGTTATTTATTCAAACAGGGCATTTTTTCCAAATGCAATTTTTAGATGCAACTATTTAGATATATAACTTCAATATTATATCACTTCGTTAAATTGTCTATAATTTAAATAGATACGTAATATTTATGTTTAGGTAAAAAACTTACACATTAGAACCTGGACATAAAAATTACATGCAAAATGGATTAATTGGATAGCATGTTAACCAATCTGGACCTTACCACTACATAGGTCGTTAATTCAACGCTTATGAAGGTATATCTTCTTTATAACACAAATACATTTTTGTTAATCACAGAATTACGCTCGAACGGCAACTGTACAGATCATTAAAATGGTCAACAATATACCTACACATTTCAAAAGTCTTATTTGTTTATAGTGTCTTTAGTCTTTTATACGGTGGCATCATCAAGCCCCAGAATGACATAACTAGCATTTTCTTATAAAAACTACTGTGCATGCATACATTGTCGCGAAAGAAACAGTTTATGCATATGTATATTATATACATAAATGTGTTAGGTGTTAACATATTGGCATATGTTTATAATAGTCAATAATTATAATACATAAATCTTATATAAAAGGACTAGACCCAAGCATAACAGAAAGAACATAATTGATTACATAAAAAAAATTATAATGATTCAACGTTAAAAGATAGTTATAAACGCTCGTGGACGCTCTATTAAAACTTTTTAATAGTACCAATTTTAACTTTGATTCTAATTTTGATTTTTGCGTAACTTTTAGCAATTTCGCAGCAAAAAAATCCTTAAAAAAAAAATTATTCCTCGTATATGCTACATTATTGAATCATGATTTGGTCCTATAGGAAAACACAATGTTATTTTTATAGAGTTCCGCGGTAAATAGGATATCCAACACTAAGCTTCCCTTTTTTATACGCTGGGTAAATCCCCGTGGATACCTGAATACTCGGAAGAATGTTCCAGGTTATGCCGGACTCATACCGGCTAAAACTCAGCGGTGCTCCTACATCACACGGAGACGGGGTCACGAGAACGCGATTGACAGACGTTCGCATCCCCGCCAGCGATGTGCCCGCTTAGGCTCAATCAAAAACTTACACCTGGCAAGCCACCAACCACCTCGCGGGACCTCTTTTTGTTAGGCAATGGATCCCGCATCCGTTACCTAAAAGTCACCATTAAGAAGGGAGACGGCGATCGTGGGCCTCTCGCCTCCATCCAGGCCTTCTCCTACGAACGGTCTTAATGGTCACGTCCACCTCCCTCAACCATTTCGCTATCTCCGTCCGCGTCATGACATCCTAATGACGATGGGGAGCGAGAGATCCACAAGCTTCCCTGACTTTAGCGCAGTTAACCATTGAAACAATCAAATAAATAAACTCTCTACAGCTCTCTCTTTATTATGTTAATAAAGATTTTCCTTGACCTTCTCATTATCTAACTATGTATATAGATCGTTCTTACGGTCACAATTAAAATAAATCCCTTGTAGAGCTCCATAATTTTTCAGTTCGCCAAAAGTTAAGTCAAAATTAGCTTATGCCGGATCAGTAAAGAAGGGTTTCTGTGTTGCATTATTTTAAGAAAAGAAATGTGTTACGGTTTGCAATTTGCAGTTTGTAAGTAATTTCGTGTCGTAAAAATTAAGACGCCCGCCCGTTCATATTAAATTTTAGGACACGATCGCTGGAAGGTTAAACTAAAGTATATTTTAAGAATTATTCATAGAATAAAACTCCAGAACTATGTAATAGTAACCGCAACTATTTTTTTGTTTTAGTACTATAAACTTTTTCATGTAAATAGAAAAACTCTTCTTCTTTCTAATTATTACACTGAGTATACGAGATTGTTATTATTTTGTCTTGAAGTTGGTTAAAATTACGTTGAAAGATACCTTTACATTACTGTAGATACAGGTCGAGCTAATAAAAGCATAACAAAAAGAACCATTCATATTTTTCACAAATATTAAACCTATAAATTCAGCGGTAGGTTAAAACATAACTGTAAAATATAAATCGTCTATTTTATCACGAGTGTTCAATATTAACAGTTACATAGCCGCCGGTGGTTTAAAACGACTATACGCTTGCCAATTAACTCTTTCCATCCCATTCTTAACTTACATTTTCTGATTTTGTAAAGCATTTTTGCTATTTTATCTGTAATAAATTAATATATATTGAAATATACACATTGTTTTATAATATGAATGAATTGTATATGAAAAACCAACCTTGCCGATTTTTTTAACCATGACAAGTGTAAAGTAAGATCGGTGTAGGGTTTATAAAGAAAATATGAGCAATTTATGTAAAGCCTATGTGAGAAGGGAGTACTTGTACCATCAAGTCAGTGAGATCAACAAAATACTAGAATTTGTTGCTTATATTTGTATGTTTATATACATATATGTAAGTAACTATTAAACTTTACACACAACCTACCGATGCTCTCTTATCTTTGACTCCTTCCTTAAGTTTGTCTTGAAAGATTTTTTCAAAAGTTTCAAAAAGATAAGACCGCGTTTGTGCAACCCTAAATCATTTAATTCAAGTTTCCTTTTTATGTATTTTCCAAGTATAGTGTGGTAACAATAAGAAAAAATAAAGACACTGTGTAGAGATGTATATACTGTGTTTTTTTAATGTAGTTATTTTTATACCTACCAGATTTTATTTGCGTTTGTTACTTTAAATGTAGAATTGAACCTCATAATATTAAAATACACAGTAAGAAATAAGGGAACATTTATTATAAAGTCGGAACTCTGAACAAAATTTACTACATGTTTACGTAAACATAAGTTATAACGAAATATGCGAATATGCACAGAATGTTGCAAAGCTTCGTATTACGTGATGGCTTATAGCATGGTTCATATCAGTTTGACACTGTTTCATACGACATACCAGAGCAGGAAAACTTTGTCATAGATCCTGGAGTATGCAACACCGTTGCAGTGTTGTATCTTCACGAAATAATGTCTTTTGATTAGTAAGATACGCTGTACAATTTCACAATTCCCGTTACAAAATAGTTGCTTGCTTTTCGTGCTTCGCAAACTAACAATTTATTGTACATCTCAAAATAAACAAAATTACAAATTATGAATGCACAAGATTTATACAAACAAAGGTACAAAAAGATTGTGCAATAGTAGGTGGTTGATACATAGAGATCACACATACTAATAATAAATAAAGTACATATATAAGAGAATATATAAATAATATAAACACATATATATACACTAGCACATTAATTAAACAAAAAAATATATATATGTAATACTATCACATTTTACAAAGCAACTTGAGAATGTTCTGTGTTAATGTTCTGTGTATCGTGTTTAAATTTATTTATATAAAGTACAAATATGGTACAGTCTATGAAATTGATGATTAAGCTGACGCAATGATGCGAGTGTTGATTCTCTATCAGAGTTCATGGGTTCGATTGCAGGCAGGGCAAATTTAGGAAATTGTATTTTCTAGCTTGTCTGAGTTTAGACTAATGGAGAGGCTTGCAGGGCGGTGGTCTCCTTTTGCGAAACTGTCTCGGTTAAAAAAGAGACTGCCGAGCGAGTGCGAGAGAGGGCTGATTCCTCACGGAGATGAAGACGCAGGGGCAGCATAGCTTCATAGCAGTCGTTCAACGCTTCACTAAGAGAGGTTACGAGCAGTGAGAGAGAGGGCCCGCACCTTTATGTCGTAGACAACTCCGAGAAGAATGTAGTTCACGTGGCCTTAAGCTACATTGCAGTCAGACCACGGGATGTGCATATCATCGCACAATAGCGCAACCAGACGGAAGTTGCTCCTGGATACGGATAAGGTGGCACCTGGATGTCCGTCCGAGGGCCACCGAGGGGGGTTTAAGTGGGTATAATCCTACATCACCTGTCCTTCCCCTCAAGAGGCTGGGTATCTTTTGAAGATCCCCCCCCCCCCCGTGAGAAAAAAAAACGAAGAGACTTCAGCAAAACTTACCATGAAAGACGTAACACAAAGCTAACCTATCAGCGATATAAAAAAAATAATATTATGTTAGAAGCTAGTACAAACAGAAGAAAATTTTAATACACTGGCTTTTTATTGCGATCCCATGGAAATATCTGACATCCATACTTGGTAACCGTCTTTACAATGCATATTACGAATTTGAATTGAAATATATTAAACTAATATGATATTGTAATGATTATGGTAAAAAAAATACAAAATACCCGACTGAGTGAGTTGTGAGCTCTTCTCATGACAGGGCGTGAAGGAACCCTCGTAACTCTAGATTTTATGTCATTTTTAATACCATCATTAGACGTACATTAGAATTATTGTGTGAAAAAAAACGTATTTGACGATTCAATAGTGCCGTAATAGGCCTACTTGAAGAAAGATATTTTGATTTGATTTCAGGGGTCATTTTCTAAAATGTGAAGCCAATGGTCAATAATTTAAAGATCTGGTAAAGAATTTAATGGTATAAAACCGTCCGCGTACTGCCTTTTTAATTAAACCTATTAAGAGAGCATCTGTTGTTTGTTTTTAAAGTCTATAATGGACATATGTAGAACGAATTTATAGTAAAGAGTTTTAAAATTAATTTATCAAAATTCTAATATTTTTTTAAATGGCTAGTTGTAGAAAAGAATTTCGCTTTAACACTACATTTTGCTACGCATAAATATAGTTGCAACGGAAACAAAATTTTTCAACAATGCAATAGGTACTTATGGGAATATAACTAACGAGGAGGCCGTTGGAACTTCAATTATTTTCATACTAGTTTTTTTTTTATTACCGCATGTATTGGAATATTTTAATCAGTGTAATTTTATTAATGTTATTTTGCAGAACTAGATTTCCATCCTGCTACTTTGTATTGTGGAATAAGTAATTAGTTTAAATAATAGTACTATATATACGTAAGTATGTATAGAAACCAGAGTAGTAAGCAAAATTACTTATAGAAGCTTAATTAGTCAAATCTGCAAGAACATCCTTTTTCTATTTATTTATTTGGGAAGTAGACTTTACCAAATACAAAATAAATAAATCAAAAACATCTGTAAAGCTTGTTCTATTAATAATTATTACATACACATAGCTTAAAATATTAGAGTAGTTAGTAGTAAATAATAATATGAATAATTAATCAAGGAGTTTAGGTTTTTCTCAAATATGTTTGATTTATCGTAATAATACAGGACATAACATATAATTTTCATTGCTTTTCTAATTAAATTAAAAAAATTGTACATATTTTATTTATTAGGAGGCCAACGTTGTATAAACTATATAAAATGTAACTTAACCTAATATTGTATATCCCACTTACAGGTTAACTCAGCATGCACAATTTAGGACATTCTTATGAAAGCACACCTTATTAGAAAAAGAAATACAATAAAAACTAAATTATTTAAAAATTATACATAAAATAATGATAATAAATGTTTATGAAATTAAAACTAAAGCTAAATTAAAATTAAAAATAACAAAACAACAATATTATTACTAATGGGAAGATATATGTTTTATAATTTTCTTTTTAAATGATTGTGCAGTCATTAAATATATGAAATTCAGCTTTTTTAAATATGTTGTTATATGAACTTACTATTTAGCGGAGCAGTCTTACCTAAATTAGTTTTAGTAATTCTTGACCTAAAAATTTGTCTTTTTTATGTGGGATCTAGCGTTGCGATTAGGAACATTTAAGTCCCAAGAGCAACTTTAGCGTCATTCGACCCGCGGGGCAATGGACGGAAGAACGTCCGTGCGAGGACTTGGATGATGGTTTTTCCGTTAAAAAGCGCGGGCAAATTACGAGTGCCAATAAAACGCGGCCGAACAATCTAATATATAAAGGATTTCCAGTTTTGCCAATGTTTGACACGTCAAATCAAATCAAATCAAAATATCTTTATTCAAGTAGACATATTACAGCACTTTTGAATCGTCAAATAATAGTTGTCTTTTCCACACACGTACATTACAATTATCTAATGTACGTCTTATGATGGTACGACTTAAAATCTAAAGGTACGAGGGTTCCTTCGGGCCCTGATCTGAGAAGAGCCCACAACAAACTCAGTCGGGTATTTTGTTTTTTGATACCATTATCATTACAATATCATATTAGATTAATATATTTCAATTCAAATTGGAGCAGTTCGTTCACTCCCACGCGTTTCTATCGTCTAAGTAATCTTGCAACTTATAATACGATTTATCTACCAACTTTCTTTTAACAAAGTCTTTGAATTTATTAATTGACAACTCTAAAACGTCTTGTGAGAGTTTATTATAGAAACGTATACAGTTACCCTTAAATGACTTGTTAATTTTTAGCAGCCTACTAGAATTTATAACAAGTTTGTTTTGGTTTCGTAAGGTATATGATGTACATTCACTCTTTTTATTAAAAGAGTCAATGTTTTTATGTACGCACAACAAGTTTTCTAATATGTATTCGCAGTGAACTGCCATTATCTTAACTGCCTTGAATTTGTTTCTTAGGGACTCTCTTGGAACCGTATTCTAAATCGCACGAACGGCCCTTTTTTGCAGCACAAATATTGCATTTATATCAGCCGCATTACCCCAAGGTAGAGTTGTTCGTGGCTTCTTTAGCTATATACTAACTTATGTCTACAGTGTACTTATACTAACCGCTGAAAGTTTTTGTCACAGATACCTTGTGTTTATACATATTTTTTTTAACAGTTATCTAGGCAAACAATTTACGGGCAGCAAAATCTACTAACTTATAAAGATTCTTAAAGAGATAAATAGAATTTGGAAGAATCTCTAAGAATTTCACTCTCATAGCGTGCTCAATATTTCACAATATTTTCACTACGGATAACGTTCAAATTCAATTTCTGATGTTTACCGCAGAGAGGCGAAATGGAAGTCGGTTCGTTTGACGTTCGCTGTACCCGTGAGGCATTCGGGCACTAGTATAAGGTTTACCTATCCCATGTTCCTAGTTAATCGTCTTAAACTGGATTCAATCAAACTATTCCAAAGTTAATTCTACATATGACGCTTAAATTTGTCCGCCTTTCTATATTTTTCAAATATTATTTCAGTACATATTTATTTTTAATGCAGATACAATACTCTATATGCGATGGACTCTCAATGGTGCGAGTACACTATAGTGCTTTGCTAACAGAGATCCTTTGTTTGATTTCTGGTAGGGATAATTTAGGGAACTGCTTTTTCTAACTTCTTTTTTCTAATTTGTCTGAATAGGATGCTACACTGTGTAGAAACGACAAGAGGTAAATTACCACATACCAAGTTAACGCGCGATAGTATATGGTTCGTCTTTTGACTATTTTAAGATGGTACAAGGCTAGTCATTAGAAGATTTCTAAATAATGTAATTAAAACAAATTTTCTGTGTTTTAGATAATGTTAACCTATGTTGATGGTGCCATTGTATTTCAATGGGTGACATATATCTTGCATAATATCTAAAGAGTACCTATTGAATATCTTGCCGGAGTTTTTTAAGTAGATATCGATATTCCGAACCGATAGTAAATTAAATCACAAAGAAAGTTTATTGAGCTTACTTGTAATAAAGAATATTTTGGTTTTGCTTATTGATCTTTATTGTAAAATCCTATTTACATTAACAATAACTAAACTTTAATAAAAAAGGTAAGTAGCAGCCCATTAACGTCTTACTGCTGGGCATAAGCCCCCTCATTCATATGAGAGCGGGTTTTTAGAGCATAGACCCAGCACGCTGCTCCACTATGGATTGGCAGGCATAGTACAGAAGTGTACTCTCTTAGTCCAATGTGACGGGAATTAGACACGATCGGTGAGAGACTAGGCTCCAGACCGACGGCTTAACGTGCTCTCCGAGGCACGGGGCTGGATCACACCGCCAACCTCCCAAATTCGGGTAAATATTGAGAAAATCTTAGTAGAAAATTCAATGTTGATTTTTGAATTGACATGAACCTGGACTCGAACCCAGGACCTCATGTATGTAGTCGAACATGAGTCGATAACCATTAGACCAATGAGGCAGTTAAACTTAAATAACCTTGAAGATATTACTATTTTTTGGAATATACTCATTCCTTATACGCGCTTCTATCTTAAAATGTATCGTTACTTACCATGAATTAAGTCAAAGGCTACCTGATCAGTAAAAAAAATGCGATACCATTTTAGTAAGCTTCGTTTTCTTGTCGCAAATTTTTTCCAATCCAGCCCCGATATTGAAGCTTAAAGATGGTTTATTATTTTTCCTCCCAATTAAAACTTTATTAAGTAAAAAAGAATTTAAACTCCATGGAGATTACTAAAGTCATTGTACTAAAACCCCGAAGCTTATGACAGGATTTCAGCGGTACGTTGGAGAGTAGCGACGGCTTAAAGTTAGCACTTTAAAACCAATAATTGGCTGGTTGGTGCAAATTTGCGCGCAAGTATTGAAGCTTCAATATATTTTTACTTTAAGTGCTTAAAACTAAAAGGGTTTTGGATCAGCATTGCGCCAACTATGCCCTCCAGCTGAAGGTTTCCTCCGACAACGGCGTCAATAGATGCCGCTGGAGTCCCCACGCTGCGCATTCTGTCAGAGTGTGCACTGAATCCACCCGTGCCTCACATTCATGGCAGGCAGGCGTTTCCTCCCTCCGTACAATCTGATACAGGTACAAGCATGTCCGATTAGCACCTGCACCAGTCTGTAAGTGAGAAACCCGTACCCCCTAGATATCCAATTGTCCAGGTGGGGACGGAAGGCTCCCACCGTGATCACACCCGCTGTAGGTGGTCCAAGATCCTCATGCCACCTTTGGATCGGTGCTCTGTCTGCGGATGTCATCGTTATCATCGGCATTAGTTGACACAGTTCTGGTCCTTGCAGCCTCTCTGCACTAATGGGCAGCTGCTAGAACCTCCGCTTGCAGCACCCACGGAGGGTCATCCGCCAGGAAGTTGCCGCCGTCCAAGAAACTGTACGGTACCCTCGTAATACCCTAATCGCTCTCTCTGAGCCCTGCGTAGAAGGGTTTTATTTACGGTGATCAGAAAGCCAGCCCACACTCGCTTTGCTAGCAGAGGTCCCGGGTTCGATCCGGTTCGACTTCGGCCCTGGCTAGTTATCATCCTACTAGCAAAGACATATCGATAGCAAGCGGTTTATGGTATATCAAGGTGATGCCGTGTATAAACTATATCGGTAAATTGCCTCTTACCAGATTAGCGCGTAACCATCTTAGACTGTATCATCACTTACCGTCAGGTCTCACCATAATCAAGCGCTAACCTATGAGCAATAAAAAAAACCTAATTTCTTATGATTCTAAATGTTTTATTATGTTTTCCTTGAAAATTTAAGGGTTGTGTTGTATCGATGTGAAACAAATTAAACCTAATTAAAACTATTTGGTTTAGTAAAAGACCTACTGGTATATAAGGCGAACTAGAAGTTTCGGAAGAGATATCATCTAAATTATGTTTCTGTTTAAAAATATTCACTTTTCATATATTTTTAGTAAATAAAATAAATTAAACGTTAGAAATGAAGAGACACAGGTTTTGAAATCAGTTTTATATCCGAAACCGTATAGATTTTTCTTCAAAATCAGTCCCGATATATATATAAGCATCACAATAAGTTGTCACAAAAAATTTTTTAGACTTTCTAGAAATGAAGAGATCCGTAGTAGAACCAGAGTCACCGACATAGGTAGTCCTGCGAATCGCGAACCTGAAGTGGCAATGGGCGGGGCACATAGTCCGAAGGACCGATGGACGTTGGGGGCCAAAGGTGCTGGAGTAGCGACCCTGCACCGGACGGCGCAGTGTAGGGAGACCCCCCACAAGGTGGACCGACGACATAAAGAGGGTCGCTGGTAGCCGCTGGAGGCAGACGGCGCAAGATCGGGCCTTGTGGACGTCATTACGTAAGACCTATGTCCAGCAGTGGATGTCCATCGGTTGAAGCGACGACGACGACGACGATGTCGATTTTCTATCCCCTCGAATTATATAAATGAGAAATAGAAGACTGCATCCTGCACAATCGAGGGAAGATCCATTTTGTAATTGGTTGCCGTAGTTTATAGGAGATTTTTATATAGTACACATGTCGATGACTATTGGCAGGCAGGCCATGTATATCCCTCAATTACTCCAGGAATTAGCATTTATCCTCACAATGTTTTCCTTTAATAAAATGCGCAATGATAACAAAAACAAGTACAAAAGTTTTACACGTTTACTTGAGTTTGCCTATAATTGGAACTAGTGACTTTTAACAAGAACCTATAATTCTAATAATAATCCAATTGTGCCATCACGACTACCCTTCATGAAAGAATGAAATTAAATATATAAAATATATGTTTTTACGGTGATTTTACCTTATCAAAGGAAGAGAAAATATTTAATTTAATGTAGCGTGGCCTGTTTTTCCAGTAATGGTTTTGTTTTTCCAAGTCTTATTAGTTCATTTTATCTCGGCGACGAGTAGGAGTTGGTTTATAAGAGAATTAATATAGCATTTTATTAAAATATGCGCAGGGAATTTCAGACGAACACTATTTATGTCGCTGGATCTCTCTCCGATTGTATCGGATTACCTGTGAGAGTGCAGAAATAGAGACGGCACCGCCAACCCATAGTAGAGAAGCGTGGTGGGTGTATGCTCTAAAAACCCTCTCTCCTTTGAGTGAAGAGGCCTGTGCCCGGGATTGGAGCGTTAATGGGTTGCTACTCACCTTTTTACTATTAATATCATATAAAAGTAAAAAAAAATTAAAAGTACTTGCGTACAAAGTGTTGCCGAGAATTAGAGGGAGGGAAAAACGAAGATGTGTTAGGAATTTAATAATAATTTAAATAAATCATTTATTGAAATCTCAAATGACGAATTCAAAACAAAAATGCCACGTGTTTTTTTGTCAATATTGGAAATTATTAAGTCAATTTTGTTTTTAATTTATAATTTAGAAAAGACAATTTACGAAATATTTTAATTTAAATTTAATGAAAAATAACATAGTCAATTATTAAAAGACGAGTGACAATTTAAATTTCCCCATGATATTTGTAAATTTGTAACTATTAAACCTTCAAAAATTTTATCTTAAGAAGTTGCACTTCAACAATGGTATCTAAAAAAAATAAAGAATTATACAGAGAAGGTTATAATTTTATTGTGAAACTTTGCACATATATATGTCGGAGGATAAAAGAGAAGGAAGCATGAAGCATAGGGGCGTAGGGTTCTCCGCCGACATCTTCATTAGTGGCATCCATAATTCCATCTCCATACTGTGGGCTTTGGTGGGCATGGGTGCAATCAAACATTTTATTAATTAACTCAGATTATAATGTCCAATCACTTAATGTTCCCGATAACAATTTACACAAAAACATTAACAATAATAGCTAGGAACGCGAAAGTTTCAATAGTTGAACGCTCTGGCGGACCGTCACCCGAGAACTGGAGAGTCGCGTACCGGATTGTCATTATTGATTCTGCCCCACGCCTATAGACAGATGGCGCCAGCGTCCCACAGACAATTGCACTCCGACATATATAAAATATTATTACACGTTTCTAATAGACATATATTTTAATTGTAATGTATAAGAAATAAATATTCATATTGTACTTATTAAATTTGCAATTAATTCTAAATTAAAAGCTTCTAAGTATTGTGTAATAATAATATAAGACAAGAGAACTCTGGAATATATTATATCACTATCATTGTATCCCCTTACTTCGAAACTAAAGATAGATAAAATCAATTACAGAAATATTTTTTTTTATTATTAAAGTTAATTTTATTATTAATTAGTGTCTTTTAATTTTTAACTTAATATGCCATTCTTTTTTAATTATAATTGTAAAATATTCAAATAAATAAAAATAATATGAATAAATTGACGGCACATAATTATAAACTTAAGCTATATAGGTAATTAGATAATAAATTTGCAAGATAATGTTAAATTACTTATTACTATAGTACCTTTTGTGGTAATTGTATATTTTTGAGCTTTACGATACAGAAACTATGATCTAACTTAATAAATGGGGTGAAAAATGTCTAAAATCAACCTGACCGTATCTATGTAAGGACCATCGAAAATTAATCAATCAAAATTGAATGTTAAGAGCACAATAACTATTTTGTTACCATAATATAAATTAATTTTGTTATCCTAAAGTAAAACAAATGAAAACCATTGTTAAACTTAATAATGAGGAACTAGATCTTGTAGAGAGTACCATTTTCTTAGGTATTATTATACATTAGACAACAAACTAGCTCTGCGGCTTATGCTATAAAAAAATCGCCGTCTGGCAGATATTGAAACTGTCAGATTAGTATATTTCAGCTATTTTCACAGCATTATATCATACGGTATTCTACTTTGGGGTAATGCTGTTGATATGCAATATTTGTACTGCAGAAATGGGCAGTTTGTTCGATTTACAATATGGGCCCAAAAGAGTCGCTAAGAACCAGAGCAGTTAACATAATGACAGTTCACTGCGTATATATATTAGAAAACTTGTTGTACGCTCATAAAAACATGGACTCTTTTGATAAAAAGTGTGAATTTGCCTCATACAACTTAAGAAATAAAATTCTAGGAGGCTGCATAAAATTAACAACTCATTTAAGGGTAACTATATACGCTTCTATAATAAACTCCCACAAGACGTTCTAGAGATGTCAATTAATATATTCAAAGTCTTTGTAAAAAGAAAGCTGATTGAAAAATCATATTATAAGTTGCAAGATTACTTAGATGAAACGCGTGGGAGTAAACGAATTGTTCTAATTAAAATTGAAAGATATATGACTACAAAATACTCGACTGAGTTTGCTGTGGGCTCATCTGAAATCAGGGCGCGAAGGAACTCTCGTAACTTTAAATTTTAAGTCGTACTTTAATGTCGTCATCAGACGTACATTAGAATAAGTGTATGGAAAGAAATATATATTTGACGACTCAAAAGTGCTGTAATAGGTTTACTTGAATCAAAATATTTTGTTTTCATCTGTTAACAATGACAAGTGTAACGTTTCCTTTCGAAGTATACATGTGTCCTGATTTGTGGTATTTCATTTTAAAGTGGCTTTACTTATTCAGAACAACCTGTTCTCGTATTTGAAATGAATAATGAAATACGAGTAGTTAGTAACTTTAATTTGACTAACACTTAGTACGTATGCTATAAAAGCTAGTCCTAGTTTTAAAAAGATTTTCTTCCAAGTCTTTTAAAATCCGTAGCGGAATTTTAAAAGGTGCGAGTCTCCTCCGTCAAAATCAGTGGCTCTGGCTTCGATTTCCAGCATGGTATAATTTAAGAAATTGTATTTTCTAATTTGTTTGGACTATTGTGAGGCTAGCTTACCTAATATGCTCATATTATTTATCATCAGTTGCAATAAGTCAATGATTTAAATTTATGCAATGAAAAACGTAAACTATATTTAACACTTAATGAAATTAAATGATATAGGCAGTTTCAAAGTAGAAATTTAAGCCAGGTTTAATTAACGGTAAAGTATTTTTGTATCCTGGCTCCATTCTATTCCGCCTTTGTGGAGTAGAAACCACTAACGAGTATTGGTGTAATAAACTACCCTACGTTTTCAGGCTAACGCATTCCTCACTAGATCGATAACATCGCCTGGATTTTTTACTTTATTAAAGCTGCTTTGAAAAAAGAAATTTTATGTTAACGTGTTATGTTGCCTTTAAACTTTTAATTATCTCAGTAAAAATTAGGTATATTAGACTACGTCTTTTTTTCAGCCATGTTTAAAATCTTACATATTATAGCACACCCAACTCACTATATAATATTCAATTAACGTGGCAGTAAGTTAGGTCTGCTCCGTACTAATTAGTAACTTCCTACTTATGCCTCAAAACCCTTTTTTAATTTTTAATTAAACATTAACGTATATGGAAAATGTCGTAACTATACAAATTGTTGTTAAAAAAGTGATCAGTGTGCGTCGTCGAGGTCTTCTCCCTAAAACCATTTGAAATTGATACTCCAGTTACGGAGTATTCTCCGTAGACTACTATTAGTGCAGTTTTGGGTTCATGGATTAACGCAAAATAATCTTATTAAATTAGCTATTAGCGGCACTTTTATCTGTAAGTCCTGTGAAAATACAAATCGATTGCATACATACATAGGGGGGTAGGCAGAGGCCACGTCCTTCCACTTACCATGACCATTGCATATATCCTTCGCTTCTTTCATTCTCATTAAACCTTTCATACAAGTTCGTCGGTTAAGAGTAATCTTGAACTGGCCCTTATTTAAAATGTTCTGAATTTGGTCCAGAAACGTTTGCCTTGGTGTTCCCCTTCCAACTTTCACATTCCCTCTTGAGTCATAAATCCCTTTTTGACAGTCTCTTGTCATTCCTTCAATCTATGTGCCCTATCTATGCATACCTTTCTCAATTTTAGTTACTACATCCTCTTTTATAACTCAACGTTCATTTATCACACTATTTCTTACTTTGTCACTCAGTTTCAATCCACTCATAATTCTCAACGCGCTCATCTTTACCCCATTTATTTTGCTTTTATGCCTCTTCTGCCTTGCCCAACTTTCCTTACCATACATAAGTGTTGGCACCAACACTCTTCCATGCACAGCCAGTCTGGCCCTTTGTGACAACATCAGGCTATTTATTAAGGCGTGCAGAGCACCATTTACCATATTTCCTGCATTCACTCTCCTTTCAATATCATTTTCACACGTTCGATCTTTTATAAATTAAGATCCCTAGTACACAAATTCTATCTTCCACTTGTTCCCCATGTATCAAAATATTACAATTTATCAAAAATCGATTTGTTGACGCAAATTATTCTTGAATCCACCCGAACAAACACAATGAACGTCCTCAAAATCTGTTCAGTCGCGTGGAAAAAGTTTATTTACATAGACACATATATAAGAATAATATTAATAAAGGTTATAAGTGGAATAGATTTATAAAATATAACTTGAAAGCATATATATTAAGGAGCAAGGCTAAATAAAAGCCTAGTATTGATCCAGTAACATAATTACTTACGAGGTTATTACAAAAACAAATCGTTGAGAATTTATCTTGAACAGTATTTTTTCAAGCGCTCAAATTACAAACGAAAGCAAGGGCAATTTTTAAAAGTTAAATAAAAAACAACGCTTATTCTGGAACGAAGTTTGGTGACAGAGGGATTACTTAAACAAGGATTAAGCCGACATTGTTGTACCTGAAAGTAGGAAAAACGTAAAACAGTCTTAATTATCCACTCCCACTTTGTTTCTATTTATCAAGCTTTTAAGTATACAGTTTTAACTCGTTTAAATAGCAAAGTAGTATGCTTCTTGTTAATTTAAATAACAAATATATCACTGTAAATCGGGCGACTTGATGACAAAAGGATTAAGCAGTAAATTAGAAATAATGGAGCATCGCTACAGCTGTCAACAGAAATAATAGTACTTCCGGAACAACTCAATTATAGTCCACTTGATTAAGCCTTTGTTAAAGTGATTAGAATTTCATTAACAATAACAATAAGAATAACAATTCTAAATAAATTATATGTGACTAACTTTAGAGAAATTCAAAATGAGACGGTTTGTAATTCAGCTTCATTTTCTTTGTAATGTATTAAAAATAACACAAAAAATATTTTTATTTTGTATTAATTTTTAATTATTGGTAATTTTTACGGATGAATCACTTGATTAGCGTCACGTCACGAAGATGTGCAGCGTTTTTTTTATGTTGATTCGTTTGAAGGTTAGGTAGTTTTAACATTTACCAATAACATGTGGCATTTTCATTTGCAAATCATCATTTAATATACTATTTTTCATAAAATATAGAATAAAAATATTTCATAAATTCTATTTTCTAAATCTGAAATTCAAAAACAAAATCTAATTAATAATTTTTAATATTTACAAATACACGTAGTATTTTTATTTACAATTCGTCAATGGGGATTTCAATAAACTATTTGTATTAATTTTCGACACTTAATATTTAACAACAATTAAATCAATTAAATTCCTAACATACCTTCTTTTCTCCCTCGCTCTAAGTTTTGGAAATTTTAGATTTGTATAAATAAAAACAAGGCATAAACTTGTTTTTTTTTTTTTGACGCTGGGAAATGCATTTACGCACCCCGACTGTGGGGTCGGGAGTGTGGGACTCGGCGAGGGGGAAGAACTCGCAATACCCACTAAAACCCAGCGGGACCGTCGTCAACCATGAGTGGGGAGCCAGAGGCTCGTTGAGGCATTCCTCTCTGACCCCTCGGTTGAATTCGGCTCACAGATATTCTACAGGGGGAGGAGTTGCATGAACCTCCGCCTCCTGTTTCCTACTCCCCTTCGTCTGGGCCGGAGTGTCTCAGCGGCATTCACCCTCTCCCTTTGTCGTGCCTCCTTAAGCGAGATGACAGTCTCGCAAAAGGAGGCAACCGCTCTCCAGGCCTGCTCACTGATGAGCATTACATCTATAATATTAGCCAGTGAGAGGTTTGTGCCGATCAGCGACGTCAAAATGAGTCGCTGAGAACCCCAGGCGGGACATTCTGCCACCGTGTGGTAAGCTGTATCTAACGAGGCACCACACTCGTAACAGCTGGCCGACGGCTCACAGCCAACAGTTTGATACAGGTATTTACCGAAGCAACCATGACTGGTAAGCACCTGTACCAACCTGTAGGAGAGCGATCCGTGCTCTCTGCCCAGCCACTTATCCAGATGAGGGCGGATCGCCTCTACTATAGCCACGCCCGCCGTTGGGGACCCGAGATCCTCCTGCCACCTTTGGGTCAAAGCTCTGTCAGCTAGAACCCTGACCCTTCTTACATCATCAGCGTCTGGTAATTACCCTCTGGTTCTCGCGGCTACTCTGCACTGGTAAGCAGTCGTGAGAACTTCCGCCCTGAGCTGCATAAACTTGTTTGCCAAAGATGCACTTTTGATTTTTTTCAGTAGAAAAATTTTAGTAATTGATTATTTTTTTTTTAACTTTATTGATATATATCCTACGTAAATTAATTTTATTTTGGTGCTTTTTTTAATACTTTCTATGGACGGAAACGTTAAAGTTACTCAATAATCATATATGATAGAAGTTTCTTCGGAAAAGTAGTAAAAGTAGTAGTAATCTTGTTCACTATAAACATTTTTATTGTAATCAAACATGTTCGCTCTCTTTTGTTACATAAAAGAAGTTGCGCAGGTCAGCTAGTAGTTAAATAAATCAGCATAATGCCAACGTTCAAAATTTATAGAAAGAGAGCATTAAAAGCTTAAAAGAATATTTAGAGTCACGAGTAAGTTTTTTCCTAATAAGTGTATATATAAGCGAAAAACTATAACAATAGTTAACTTGTAATTTAGCAAAGAATTTCGCGATGTAGACACTCAGCACAAAGGAATTCTCCATATTTAGGAATCATAACGGGGACTACGCGGGTCAAACGACGGGAACTTCTAGTTTTTAACATTTACAATTTAAATTAATGAAACTAGTCTCAACTACAAAAACTGTGTAGGTATTTACTCTAAAATAGTCTTTAAAGAATTGTTACTTTAAACTAACCGAGAGATTATGTAAATTAGAGTTAAAAGGATGCTGGTCCTCACCTGTAGCGTGATTAAATTATTTAAGCTTTACAGTTACTACACCAGGCTGTAAAAGAATCCTGTTAACAGGGATTTAAGCGTAAATCTGTTTCAAATTGCAATGAACGTGGGATTATATTTATATTTACAATATGATTTTTAGCTACATATTTATATGATTGGAACAAACTCTTGTTTATACCAATTTTTTATATGCTGCAGAGACCGAACGACAGATAGAAAGACGCGTTGAAAATTTGATGCTGGAGGTTTTAAGCAGGTGTTTGACAGTTGACTACATGAACGTTTCCATACTGAAAGAAATAGGCATTTCCAAACGCCTTTCAGAAGAGTAAGTCAGTGATTAAGTTTAGCTGTCTGAGACTATAATGACAATATTGCCTTCTGAAGAAACCGGTTTGAAATTCTATAACTGACATAAGTGGAAACAATTTTCGTATGTTATACATAAATACATATTAAAGGAAGATATGACGATAGTTTATGATATGATAGTCAAAATAAGACATACCAAGATTTTTCCGAAAATCACAGTCACTCTTCTTATAACCTGCCCTTAATGGCATCTAATGGCCTACGTAATTCGAGGAAGAACAAACAATACCGCCTACGCATTAACTGAATTAGTTTTTGTTTCAGAGAGAATGATGGCTTGAAAGATAATATTGATTTTATATATTTTCAATCTAGCAAACCCTCCAGCTCCATTTGTTATGGCTCGACGTGTTATTATTATATAACCAAATACCTAATTCATATTATCGCGTTTCAATTTTAAAATAACAGTAGTCTATGTAGTTCATTATCACATTAGGTATTAGCCAAAATCCGGCAAACTGTTTCGGGTGGTTACTGAAAACAAACAGATAAACTGACAAAACATTTCAAATAAGGTACAAAAATATAATCTTACGAACGGTCACTTCATATTCTTCTGTAAGCATGTTAAACTTTAATATGTAAACCTCTTTTGTAAATAAATATTATGTACTTTTAAAGGAATAAAAACTACGAAGAAAAATTAAATAAACACATAAATATCTATCTATCTCACAAAACGATGGCAACATTGACAGAGATGTTACTAGCAGGATAAATGCAAGTTGGATGATGTGGTAGCAGGTCTCGGGAACAAACTAAAGGGGAAAATTTATTAGACGATCATAGGACCTACCATCCTGTATGGATCAGAGTGCTGGGCCACCAAAGGGGAGAATGAAAGGAAGTTGCATGCAGCGGAGATGCGAATGTTGAGATGGTTGTGAAGAGTAACAAAATTAGATAAGATTAGGTATGAGTATATTAGAGTTCTTCTGTCCTCTAATATACTCATACCTAACAAATCAAAAATGAGGAGATCCGTAGCAGAACCAAAGTCACCGACATAGCTCTACGAATCGCGAACCTGAAGTGGCAATGGGCGGGGCACATAGTCCGACGAACCGATGGACGTTGGGGTCGGAAAGTGCTGGAATGGCGACCCCGCACTGGACGACGCAGTGTAGGAAGACCCCCCACAAGGTGGACCGACGATATAAGGAGGATCGCCGGTAGCCGCTGGAGCCAGGCGGCACAAGATCGGGTCTTGTGGGCATCATTTCGTGAGACCTATGTCCAGCAGTGGACGTCCATCGGTTGAAGCGACGACGACGACGACGATATTAGAGGAAGTGTGAAAGTAGCACCAGTGATCGAGAAGTTAAGGAGTGATAGGCTAAACTGGCATGGACATGTCATGAGAAGAGAGGATAGCAATAAAATACAAGAGGGCCCTAAATATGATGGTAAGCAGCAAGGCCTTAAGAGGGCGACCAAAAAAAGTGTGGATGAACTGTGTGAAAGTGGATATGTGTATAAGGGGTGTGAATGTAGAAATGACAGCGGATAGAGTGAAGTGGCGAAAGGAAACATGCTGTGCTGACCCCACCTAATGGGATAAGGGTAAAAAAATGATGATAAATAAGTATTATTACATGCCCCATCTAGCTACTTAAACCGATAGACAGCTTAAAACACTACAATATTTCACCAATACGATTAATAATTAATTAAATTAATATAGTGAATTAATATTGAAGAAATAAGATTTCAATAAATGTGTATAACAAGAGTGAGCGGATTAAACATGTATTTTTTTCACCATCGAGAATTTGAACGAGGTATACGTAAGAAAGTGTGAGCTAATAGTAGTATGAATTTAAAAGTAAACATTATTGTTTTTTCCCAAGCATAGTGTTACTAAAGAATCTCCTAATATAAAAATTTCCATATTCATAAAAACCAAACGTTAAATGCTCCCGTGTTTCATATTCATCGGATTTCTTTGTTTGTTATTCTGCTCTGTATCATGTAAATAGTAGGTGCCGGCGTGGCGAGATAAACTTTTTTAATATTGAAAACTATTTGCACGTTTTCACCATTAAAAATTTTATAGGTAATGTAGCAGTTTATTAATGTCCCACTTCTGACCACTGCCTGCTCGGTCATTGGAGAGAGGTTAATTAAAGCATAGACCCACCACGCTGTTCCACTGCCGATTGGCAAAGTACACATATGCCAGAATTACTAGATTCCGGGATTTTATTTGGTGTCCTTAAGATTTCTTCAGCGAAAAGCACACTGATTTCAAAGAACATTGAAGTGCCTGGTTTCTTGTATAAAAAACACTTAGTGGTGCCCTTTTTAAATTATTGACAGATTAGCGCGCTTGATTGAGATCACACCACATGGTAAGGGATGATACATTTAAAGATGGTAGCGCGGTAATCTGTTGAGAGGTATTTTACCTCTTATGGTTTCTACACAGCATCGTACCGGAATACAAATCTCTTTGCATAGCGGTACGTCCTTGCTGGTATGTTGGTAACTAGCCACCTACCGCCTACTGCTACCAGCCAGCTATCAGGCCAGATTCAGAAAAAATACTAAATAGGAGCTCTGCTGGTAAAGCACAACACTGCTCCAGCGAGGTTTTCAGATGGCTGCCTGCCTAGGATTCAAAGCCGATAATATTATATGCCTCTTACCAACAGGTAATCTTAGCAAAATAGTATATATCTATACAGAATTTAATAAGAATCACCCCATGGATAGAGACCCCCTTGTAAGAGAGAAAGGGTTTTCGCCTCACTGTTCCAAAGCGAGTTACTGGGCCACACATACCCCAAAACTGTTTCTGGAATATTCCTGGTATCTTCACGATTTCTTGTTTTTAGTTTTTAAAACCTATGTGTGTAACATAATTGAAAGAAATATTTAATAATAGTTTTAAATAGATAGCATTGAAAATTTATATATAAATTAAATTAACTAATGAATGAATTAATCTTAGAAAACCGTATTAACATATAGTGTTTACACAACAAGCTAAAAAAACATATTTGAATTTGAATGGATAAAAGTTATAAGGTTTATTAGCAATTGTAAATTTTTCAAGTTATATCTAGGGAGAGTGTGAAATAAATAAATCCCTCTTTTAGGTATATCTTGCGATAATATTTAACCGACACTTTTACGGTCATTTTTATGCGACTTTGGTGGAACTTTACTAGTTTATGGTATCGTTTTATTGATAACAGATTTACAATTCGCAATCTTCTTCAAGTATAACTTATCGAATACGTTTATGGAGCCTACAAGAATAACTTCTACAAAATACCTAATTTTTTTGATCCTAATGAGATATAAAACAATTTTTTTTTTATTAAATTTACTAAATGATTTATTGCTATATTTAAAAGTAAATCGATCATTCTTACTGACATATTGGCATTCGGTGCTTGGGCGACGATTTATTTGAATAAAAATAGACTAAAGTTGTATGCATTTTATGCTGCGCGTCAACACAACACTAGTGTAAAGTTCAGAGATTATGCGAAATTATTTTCCAAAGATTTTAAAAAGAAATATGTTTTAGTTAAATTGCAACACATAAAAATTAAGATACAAAATAGTAGTAACAACTTGGGAAATAATTAATGAAGTAACGGGAAAAGCAACTCCGAGTTTTAGTGAATTAATTACATTTTTTACAGTTACAGTTATTACTCAACGTTTACGAAACCTGGGAGGAATCACATGACGCGCTTGGCGTTTTATGTGATCTATCTAAGGTCTTCGATTGTGTCCAGTATGAAACTCTGAACGGGAAATTGCGACACTACGGCCTCGCAGACACAGTATATAGACATGAGGTGTTCGTATTTAACCACTAGAACAAAAAAGGCCCGTGTTAATGACAAGCTTTCTGCGTGGTCTGTGACAAAACTGGGAGTCCCACAAGGTTCCATATTAGGACCATTTCTGTTCGTCATTTATATCAATGACCTTCTTTACTTTGTTAAGGGTGATCATGAGATTGCTCTGTTTGCTGATGATACTTCGCTATTGTTTAAGATTAATAGACGACAAACAAATTATGACGACGTAAACAACTCTCTCAATAAAGGAGTATAATGGTTTCAAGATAATAATTTATTGCTCAGAGGAAAGAAAACGAAATGTGGAAAGTTTACTCTGCCTAATGTCAAAAGAAACGCATACCATTGTTAAACTTAATAACGAGGACCTTGTAAACAGTAGCTTAGTTAGATAGAAGTACGTTTCAGTTAGATTGTAGTAAGTTTCAATAGTTTTCTTAGATATTAAATTAGATAATAAATTACAGTGGGGGCCCCATATAAGTGGTCCATCGAGCAAGCTCTGCGGCTTACGCCATTAAAAGAATTCGTCGTCTGACAAATGTTGATACTGCCAGACTGGTATATTTCAGCTATTTTCACAGCATTATGTCATACGGTATTCTACTTTGGGTTAATGCTGCTGATATTGATGTAATATTTGTATTGCAGAAAAAGGGCCGTTCGTGCGATTTACAATATGGGCCCAAGAGAGTCGCTAAGAAACAAATTCAAGGCAATTAACACAATGACAGTTCACTGTGTATACATATTAGAAAACTTTTTGTACGTACATAAAAATATTGCCTCTTTTAATAAAAAGAGGCAATATTTTTATGTACGTACAAAAATCATCATATACCTTAAGAAACACAGACGAACTTGTTATAAATTCTAGTAGGCTGCATAAAATTAATAACTCATTTAAAGGTAATTGTATATGTTCCTATAATAAACTCCCACAAGACGTTCTAGAGATGTCAATCAATAAATTCAAAGTCTTTATTAAAAAAAAGTGGATAAAAAATCATATTATAAGTTGCAAGATTACTTAGACGATAAAAACGCGTAGGAGTGAACAAATTATTCTAATTTGAATTGAAATACATTAAACCAATATTGTCATGAAGATGGTAACAAAAAAAAATACAAAATACCTGACTGAGTTTGTTGTGGGCTCTTCTCAGATCAGGACGTAAAGGAACCCTCGTAACTTTAGATTTTAAGTCGTTCTTTAATACCATTATTGTGTGGAAAAATAATTATATTTGACGATTCAAAAGAGCTGTAATAGGCCTACTTGAATAAAGATATTTTAATTTGATTTGATTTGAATGGGCTGCTACCTTTATACCTTTCATTTGTAATATATATATGGAAAAATGTATAAATAACTTTATTTGAATCAAACTGGAAATAAAAGTGAAATTCTAAAGCATACATTCAGAAAATGTTAATATACTACATACAAGTGTATACAAGGTGGAATGAATATGCAAACGTAGTCGTACAGGTGCTTATCACAATTATTATGTGCTGCTGGCACGAACACAAGTGCATGTTGTACCAGAGCTCTTAACTATATTAGGTTAACTCTCAAAGAGCACACTTAGATAACTCACGACGGGTTTGTGTATTTACTACAGCGTTGTATTGCTATGGACAGGCAAGTGCAGCAGCACAACATTAGAAATTCTGTCAAATCTATTTATATATTATATACTTGGCAATAAAACCTTAAACTTATAATTAAAATTTATTATGATCGAATCAAGACCACCATGCGACCACTGTTATCTTTTAGTATCCAGTACCCTGGCCTCTATAATTCATTGTGACATATCATTTCATTGTTATAAATACAAAAAAATATTTTTGTGATATGTTTATTTTTAAATTTATGAACATACGTACATATACCATATATTTTCTCGATGTTGTGGTAATAAGAGTAAGTTTACATTTGTCACCGTCTACGTAAATTGCAAACCCTCCCAGTGGTGATGCAGGTATCCACGAGGATTTCCGTCATCCACCATGACACAAGGAAGCCAACCGTGGAGGTGTTCACCGAAAGTTGGCGAGGAGTATGTTCCGCTACGCGGACAACTTCCCACACACAAACGTCCAAGGCATTGCCAGCCAGAACCCAAGAGCAGCAAACACTGGGCGTCCCCTGCCTTGTGAGGTGCCGCTGTCACCCCTTGTGAGGTTGCTGACGTAGGCGTTGATGACGATGAAGACGACACAATGGCAATGGCGGTACCCGGATTGGACAACTTATGGAAATGTCCTGGACGGACCCGCTAGCGCAGCCGGCGGGAACCAGCCCGTATCATTGCAGGCAAGATAGATTACCAAATATCAATTAATGCCTGAGGAAGATGCACGGGTAAGGAGATAGTGCCGCCAAGCCCGCACCCTTCAACTGTAGTTGAGAAGAACCCAGGGGTTCCTAAAATTAATAAATAGTCACTTTGCTCTATTTCACCGCAACGAGTAGTTCTGAAGATCAAGTGATGACTCAGTTAGTTTAGTTGTCTACAACCATGACTTTACACGATTCCCTTTTTAATGAATCCCGTTTGGGGCACATAAATTGAATGGTTTCAAAGCCCTTAACAGACATAAGTTGAATCTATTTTGATCTTTTATATATATTGATCTTAAAACGACTAACCAGTTAATAGTATAAGTATAATAATATAAATAACAAGTACGTAGTAGAAACAGTTTATTAAACAAAATAATCTTATTCTTAGATCATTTAACATAAAATAAATTGCTGGATTGCACCTTAGTAAAACTGAGAATAATGCAATGCTTTTACGCTAAGAGCTCGTGCTTGATTTAAACGCGCTATCATGGCGACAATGAAGCCGCTTGAATTCAAGAACATTACGGTCTTTAATATCATCGCTCTTGGTTATCTTCTTTTATAATCTTTTCTGTTTTCTAGAATCTATTATAAAATAAACCAATTTTATGGAAACTAAAGGAGTTTCTTTAAAGCCGCCAACAACTTATTTGTCAAAATTAAAATAGCTTCTTACACATTTTATCTACAGAAATATAATAAATTCAAGTGACTGTTTGTCTATTTTTTTAACCAAATTCTGATATGGAGCAGTTAGGTGATGTTATAAGGAGTAACTTGGGTAACTTCTATATTAGAAAAAAGAAAGAAAAGAGCCAGGCGGCCTTATTGCTGTGAAAAAAAAGGTTGGTCCATTGGCTGCCGGTCGCGCAGGCCGACTTTTGCTGATTTTTTGTAGACGAAGCACCACGGGTCAGCTAATTTGATAATAAAAATTATTAATAAACAATGTAATAATTTATTTTAAGATAAAAATTTGTAATAAACACCCAGAAGAACTCTTAGATAATTATTTCAATCAATTGGATTTTTATTTAAGGTAAGGTAATTGTAAAGTCCTTTATATTGAAAAGGACTAGAAACGATATAAAAAAATACAATACATTAATCCATTATAGAAATTTCGACATAGATTACGAAATTGTGATAAGGAAACAAATAGTAGTCGGTTCTTCTATGACTTTAAAGTCGAAAAAGACATTTCAAGTTTACCACTTTTCTTATAATATAAAGATAAAATAATATTAAACCTATCTTTTCCTTAATCAACTAATTACTCAACAGGCTTAAATGTACAATAAAATTGTGATTAGATCTGTAAAATACACTTTAGCAGCGGACTTTCAGTTTGTCTTCATTAATGATTATTTGCATACCCCGTATTAAAATTCAAAGAGGAAACAGCATACGAATTTCAAACTTAGTTAAACTTTTAATTAGGTCAGATAATTAATTCAATTTTATTTCAATTTAACCGTAAAAATTTAACCTGTTTTCGATTACTTTTTTGGCTAGACGTAGAAAGAATTAGTGTGATATCTTAACCGAATTATTTTAAACATGTTCAGTTGCTGCTAATCGACATACATTTTTTTTTACCTAAATCTTAAAACATACATACATACATACATAGCATCACGCCTCATTCTCATAGGGGTAGGTAGAGACAACATCCTTCCACTTGCCACGATCCTTGCATATCTCCTTCGCTTCTTTCATTCTCATTAAACCTTTCATACAAGTTCGTCGGTTTAGAGTACTCTTGACCTGGCCCTTATTTAAAATGTCCTGGATTTGGTCCAGGAACGTTCGCCTTGGTCTTCCCCTTCCAACTTTCGCATTCACTCTTGACTCATAAATCCTTTTTGTCAGTCTCCTTTCATTCATTCTCTCTACATGCCCAAACCATCTAAGCATACCTTTCTCAATTTTAGTCACTACGTCTTCTTTTATACCACAACGTTCTCTTATCACACTATTTCTTACTCTGTCACTCAGTTTTAATCCACTCATGCTTCTCAACGCTCTCATCTCTACCGCATTTATTTTACTTTTGTGATTCTTCTGCCATACCCAACTTTCACTACCATACATAAGTGTTGGCACCAACACTCCAGCATGCACTGCCAGTCTAGCCCTTTGAGACACCATCTGGCTATTCATAAAAGCATGCAGAGCACCATTTACCATATTCCCTGCATTCACTCTCCTTTCGATATCACTTTCACATGTTCCATCTTTTGTAAATTTAGATCCCAAGTATACAAATTCTTTCACCTCTTCCACTTGTTCCCCATCTATCAAAATATTGCCATTCATCATAGATTCATCTCGTTCAAAAAGCATAACTTTCGTTTTGTTTACATTCACTTTCATTCCTTTCCCTTTCAAAGCTTCATTCATAATATTTAGCATCTCCTGAAGCTCGTTAGCGGATGACGCAAGTATTACTTGATCATCAGCGTAGAGTAAACATTTGATGAGTAATTCATTCATTCTTAACCCATACATACTTTCTTTTAAATCTGTCAAACATTTATCCATGAAAAGGTTGAACAGCCATGGTGACGCAACACATCCCTGTCGAACACCTCTTTCGACAGGAAACCACTCCGTGTACGCTCCGTTTATTCTGACACAGGCACTAGAACCCTCATAGAGAGACTTCAATGCTTGGATCAGACAACCGCTCACCCCATACGTAGATAACGTTGACCACAGCTCATTCCTCACCACTCGATCATAGGCCTTTTCTAAATCTACGAAAGCGCAATAAACTTTTTGGTGTTTAGCCAAACATTTTTCAGTTATGCACCGTAAAGAAAAGACCTGATCCGTACATCCCATTCCTCTTCTAAATCCCGCTTGCACGTCCCATATTTTCCCATCAGTTTCATTAATCACCCTTTCAATCAATATCTTTGCATACAATTTGCCGATGACACTAAGAAGGCTGATACCGGGGTAATTTTTGCACTCCTGCTGTGACCCTTTATATAGAGGGAAAATTACGGCCTTGCTCCAATCTCTTGGGACTTGACCTTTCTCCCAAAATATATTGCAAAGGCAATACAGCTGAGCTGCCACAATACCACGGCCAGCCTTCAGCATCTCGACTGATACTCTGTCATACCCAGCAGCCTTACCTGGTCTCATACCTTTCATCGCTTTTATAATCTCATCGATACTAATATCACTATCATTTATCTTACGTTCATTCCTATCCACAGAGGTCATATTTACCTCTGCTTCATTTCTTTCAAACAAACTTTCAAAATGATCCTTTCATCTATTCAATATCTTAAAACGCTTTTTAATAAATTATTGCTAATAATATGTACTTGATTCTATTTAAAAGATTTATCACTGACACTTTTATCAAAATTTAATTGTTATTCTAATTTGTAAAAATGTGTAAAAATAATGTCAATTCTAACTTATTACAATCACTCCCTCCATCAATCAAGAATTTCTTAAACTCCTTATACAGAAAGAAAGCTTTGAACTTTTACGTGAGCTTTTATTTTTAATGAGTCGAATATAAGTGATAAATTGATATGTTTGAAATCTATGTAGATGTTTTATAAACGATTAGAAATTTGAACAACATATAAAAGGAGAGTGTGTACTGATAATATTAATTGATAAAAAATGCAACTGTTTTAAAATTGTACGCAATTGCTGTTAGGATCTTATGTCACATCCTTAAATAAAATATATTGGCAACCTCTAAAAAATGTTTACTCATTCACATTGATTAATATACTCGCTGTGTCTAACCTCGTTAAAGTTTCATTTTACCGCGTAAGTGGAAATAAAGTAAGTCTATTAATGTTCCACAGCTGGGCACAGGCTTTATGTCTTATAAGAGAGAAGATTTGGAGCTTAGACCAATCACTTAGATACAGATACAGAACTTATAAATAACTTGCAAAAGACTCAATGTAAGAGTACAAATATTTTATAATACTTATCTGTAGGGATACAGAAAAAAGTATTTTAAATGGGATATAAAAAACGTTTCTCAATTTTTATCATTTAAGTTAATAAAAGAAGTTTTAGTTCATTTTTAAGAAATAATATCTGTATATCTATTTTTAGAGCCGCTTACTAATTTGCAGGTTAAGTTATACTATTCTCATTATATTACACACTTTCAATGACTTTTATCACAATACTAACGTTTTAAACTTAAATTTTCGTGGTATATTAACATATTGACTATTTGAACGGGTACATATCAAGATGGCGATTTTAAATTTTTAAATTTTTAATTTTGCCGATATTTCGACCCAGTTGCATGGATCGTGGTCACGACGTTACTGCTGTGGTCGGCTGTGTCAAGCTGTCAAGGGCAGAATCTATCTACCCTACGTCTAATCCTTTTATTAGACGGAATATCGGCAAAATTAAAAATTAAAAATCGTCATCGTGATATGTACCCGTTCAAATAGTCAAAATACTAACGTTGATACAAACTAAGAACTGTCACTAGGTGAATGTTCCTTCATTCCCCTGTGCTACGTTTCTTATACCCACGTGTAAAATTTCACACTCAAAATATAATAAGTCCACCAATCACAGTCGTCGTGAAAACGATGACTAAATAGAAGTTTCGATTAAATTTGAGAATTTCCGGAATAGCATTAAACGGAATGTAGCACAATTAAACGTTTTACTGATATAATTACGACGATCTTAGAATAATAAACAAACATAGTAATTTAATAGCAATCCACAAATAAAATAATAATGATCGCTAACACTATAGTCTACCTAGTCTCATTGTTTATAGAATTCACTGGGTAGAAAGCTTGCAAATTATACTAGCTTTCACCCGCGACGTTCTCGAATATAAGGAAACACATTTAGCGAACGTTTACATTGCGAAAATAGCCACTTTGCCATCTTCGCTATTGCCTTTTTAATGAAACCGGTATAGAGCACATCTGCTAGATGTATTCTAAGTTTATAAAGGACATGTGATTGTTTTCGTATTATATACATATATATACACGCATATATTAGCTCACAGATACTTAACGAGATTACGTCTAAAAAAACAGCTAGTCTATATATATATGTCGGAGAATAAGAGAGAACGGAGAAGCATAAAGCACAAGGGCGTAGGGATCTCCGCCGACATCATTATCAATTGGATCCATTATTTTATTTCTTATTCTTGGGTAATGTTGGTGCAATCAAACACTTTATTAATTAACTCGAGTTATAATGTTCAATCACTTAATGTTCCCGATAACAATTTACACAAACTTATTAAGAATAATAGCTAGGAACGCGACAGTTTCAATAGTCGACCACTCCGGCCGACCGCCGCTCGAGAACTGCCGAGAGACGGGCCGGACCGCCACTTATTGACTGTCCCCACGCCGACACAAAGATGGCGCCAGCGTTCCGCAGACTATTACACACGGACCAGCGATCCACAGACTCTTGCACTCCGACATATATATATATATATATATAAAAGAGATATCCAGGTATCTATTGACATATCTCTGGAACCATTGGGCCTAGAATCTTAAAATTTGGCAGAAATATTCCTTCTGCCGAGTAGAGATCAGCTAAGAATGGATTTTACGAAAATGCACTCGCAAGGTGGGTTGCGGAGGTGCTAGTTAAAATATGCTACCCAAAAAACATTCCACGCAGATGAAGTCGCGAGTTCAGCTAGTTATATATATACACGCATATACCTATAAATTAAATAGTAGTCGTCGTTATATATTACCTCATAGATACTTTACGAGATTACGTCTAATAAAGCAAGTAATATATACATTTTTCGCTACGAGCAGAAAGCGAACAGTGGTAAAATTATTTTATCGGAAACCGCAATAAAAACCTGTCACTGAAAGTAATGCCAGTTGAACATGCATTTCAAATTGCACGTGACAATTTTCAAGATTTTATTTATCACTGGTAGAGAAATACGTCAACGTTGGTTTTAAAGTCTACCAAATTTATACCAAACAGAGTTTAAAACTCTTTACTTGGACCTGCAACCTAATTGTTTTCACGTTATAATATATTAAAGTTATGTAAATGTGAAATTGGTGTAAAAAAATTTACTACGTTTATAATTTATTATATTGTTTTTGTTACTACTTACATATATATAAAAGTCCTTCCGATAAAGGTTTTAAAAAAAGACTTTTGATTTTTCGCAAGTTCTTAGCTTATTTTCATTAAATAAAGTTAGAATACAAAGACGTATATGCAATACGTAAAGGATTTTGTATAAAAATATGAAGGAAGTATTTTTTATTACGGTGAATAATGAATAAAGTGTAGGTGCCATCTGTTGAACAAAATAGCAAATAGAATAAAATATCAATTCAATATTTTTCAGAGCAAAGGTTGTGACAATTAGTCCTAATTAACCTTATTTCAATTTTATTTCTTTATTGCTTTTTACACCACCGCAAGAAAAAATAACAAATATATACCTTTTAGGCAAAATACAAAAGACGTTTTTATAGCTTGGTAGCGATCTTTGGTATAGGAATAGTTCTAGCAGAGAGAATTAAATGCTGATAAATTATATCTATTGATTTATTTCCTTGTTTGACCAATTTATACAACAGTTCAAAGCAGAGAAAATCAATACGTACAAAGGAAACACAAAAGCATTGTAATAGAAGCGGAATTACATGTTTTTGCGAGGTATCAAAACATGCCCATGAAAGGTAATTTATATCGTTATGAACGTCGTGCACAATGTGAATATCTGGCCTTTTATGAATTCCAGAAACGCATAATAGTAATAGCGTTGGGAAAACGCTACGAGCACCCTATTTGAATACAACACAGTGTTTTAATGCAAATTTACAACAATAGTACGTTTAAACAAATTTTCTGATTGCTTAAGCACGTAAATTTCGACAGAAATTTACGTGCTTAAGTGAATTGTACTGAAAGAATTTTTGCAATTTGCAAATAGATTTAAATGGTCATTTATCATTTAATTTACAGAGAGCAGTCAGGGACCGGAAATTATTGTTTTCATATGATTAAATAGAACAAAGTGACGCAAAAAACTCACTCACTTTTTTATCATAACCTTAAATATATGGTTAAATTATGTACTTTCACACCACATACGTTTTTTTTCCTTTTTTTACTAATATTTCAACGTAATATTAATTCATAATGCAAACATGTAGTCTGAGACTAATTATTAGAGAATATAAAGTGTTTCGGCTATTTTCTCCTTCAATTATACAGCATTGACCAAAAAAAGAAGATTTTTTTTTGTATTAGAACATGACCTTATAATATTTACTTTTTGTGTGAATCTAAATAACAAGTCTCAATATCAGGAATATGTGGATTTAACAATTTTTTTTTCTACACCCCGTACGACTGCCTGTAAAAACTGATATATTCCTCTTTATAAAATTTTTTTAATCAATGCAAGCTCTATTATTGGGTACTATTTAACGATTTATTTCAGTCCATAATCTTTACAAAACGTTTCCTACCCGTTATTCTCAAGTTTTTTGATGCTAAAACGAGTTGTAATAATCTAACCCAACTATTTTCTAATTCCCTTAATTTCTTACGTCAAGGCTACACTGTATAACATATATTGAACAAATTTCGACATGTATTACAAAGCTGTCAAGATATATAGGTATAATAAACACATAACAAAACTAAAATGGTTTAAGAGCCTTACCTCGTATAAGTCGTAGACGAACGTAGTAAATTTAAAAACCCTCTGAGGAGCAAATTAGGGCTGTGTTTCTCGTATCGTTAAAAACGTAATATTTGCAACTGTAGACTTATATAAAGTTTACTGTAGATTTCTCTCTAACGTTTCAGGATAAAATTAACATATCTAGAGGAAACAAATAAGCTCAGGATCGTACATTCATGTGTATTTTTTTATTAGTCAAGTCAGTTTTATTCTTGATTACAGACACGTTGCTATATTCGGCTACTAAGATTAAAGTATTTTTACTATTACAACACTTAGTTATTCTTTCGTTTATTATATTGCAATGCATTTTAAATACCTTTTCAGATAAGTTTCGTGCATCAAATGCATCAAAGTAATATATACGTATAGGGCAAACCAATCTAACATTAAGCAAATTGTTTTTAGTATAACAGACCACTAAATTATTGAATTAGTTCAAAACAGTGGTAACAGGTGTGGAGTCTTCTTCAGTAGAAATACATACAGAAAGATCATGAGGTAACCTTGATATCCCGGAAAGAATAATTGGGGTACGTGTAGCCTGCCAACCTTTGTAATATCGTGGTGAATTTAATCTCCCTTTCTTTTACAAGGAGGAGGTTACTAACTTTTTTTTATAGTATTACCTGATGTTAAGTGATGATCCAGTTTATGACGGAAGCACGATAACTAAACGGTACATATTTGTTGTTAGTAACTAGCTTGCCGCTCTTCTGTGAGACAATCATCTCACTTACGGAAGGTCATCAAGACAGAGATAAAAAGAGAGAGATAGCAGTGGAGGGTCTCTCCTAACGCAGGAGGAAATAGGATAAAAGGCACTTCCACTTTCGTGAACTCTCAGTTAGACTCATCTGGGACATCAGAGAAGAATGCGCCAGTGATTGTCAGATGATCCAATAATTCATGAAGAGGGTTCCTCTGACTGTTAGTGGGTCCCGAGTCCCACACTCCCGACCCTACAGTTGGGATGCGCAAAAGCACTTTTTAGGGAGCAAAAAAAATGTGGTATTTAGACATAACCGAAGCCTTCCACCAATCCAGACTCACACAAGTTAGAAAATACAATTTCCTGATTTGTTCCTCCCTGGAACCATAACCTACAACCTTAGCTAGCAAAGCGATTGTGAACCTCACCTTTATTAAATTCTACATAGGATAATTTGTCCAAAAAACTGACAATCTTATGTCATATAATAAAATACCTGTAATTTATCTTAGAAAGTAGGTTTTTACCTTGTTTATACAAACAATAACACGCTATGAGCGCACTTAATTAAAACGGCGCTTTAGTTGATATAAAGTACTTAGATAAGGTAAGAAAAACCTTGATTCTAGCTGACCTAGAAAATTTACTTTTCTTTTAAATAAGTCCAGGTCACACGGGGTTACAGCGGCTTAATAGTTAAAGTAAAAACATTGTTCGTTAGAAATGAATATAGGATAAACACTGTTCGTGAGAAATGAATGTTTTTTACTCATATCTAATATGTTTTAGTGTAAAAATATATTTTTTCATGAGTAAATTTTGTTTTTATAACAAAGAAGTTTTGTACGGAATTTGCGTGTGTACATAACCAGTCGCCATATCGATTAATTGGTCATTTGTCATTTAATTTTGCGTAGTATTTAATAATAATAGTCTCTCAAGGAAGTATGGGCAAATCTTACCTAATTGACTGTCTACATAGCAAAATTCAAGCTATTTTGAAGATCTTGTCTTGAGTGAGTGCGATTGGGTTTAGCAAGTAAATTAATGTCACAATATATCTATTGAAGTTGTACTGTATGAGCTCTAGGCATTCATAACGCGAACACTAATGTAAGCTTCTCGCCCTCGCTCATTAAGATATTAAGTTAGCTTTGAAAGAACACGTTCAGAATCGCGACAGTTCACTGCAGTTAAACAGACTGAATACTAAATGAAAAGCTGTGTGTGAAGTCAACTTGGAACAATTACAAAAAAGCGAGGTAATTATGAACTATATTTAATACTTTAACTCTTTTAAGTTCCTTCAAAGAGTGTTGAGTAGTCTTCAACATTGCATAAGCGAATTAATACCTAATTAATGTTGTGAATAATATAAAATATTTTTCTTTTATGAACTCTGATCCTTTTAAACGAAACTTAGACAGAAGATAGACTTCTCTTTAAGACTTCAAGGAGGACATAAGAGGTATGTGTAAATCAATCTGTGGAAAAATGTTAGACGTTTCAAGCTGAAATGACATTGTCTCCATCCATGTTTAAAATTAAACAAATAAAAATATATAAAGTAATACTGTATATGCGATGAAATTCATTTCACAGAATTTCATCCATGTTTAATTCAATATTCATTCATCATTACATCTTAAAAATGATGCGTTTTACTAATTTTATTATTCAACCTGAGATTATCTAGGATTATCTATGTACTTTCTTTCTTACTATCTTTTGGACCCATTTTCGTACTAAAATTTACGTTACATATATTTTAGGCAAAGGCAATGTTGTCTAACGTTGGCAGATACCTTTTTTTTGCGCTGGAAAATGCTTTTACGCACTTACCCTGACTAGAATGGGTCAGCAGTATGGGACTCAGTGAGGGAGAAGACTTCGCAATACCCACTAAAACCCAGCGGAACCCTCTTCACCAGAGGTTCCGCTTGCGCATTCTTCCCTGGTGCCCCAGATGAGTCCGACTGAGGATTCATGGAGGTGGGAGGAGGTGCGCAAACAAGCGCCGCCTAGTATCCCGCCTTCATCGACGGTGAGAGGGAGCGTCTACTGCATTCTCTCTATCTCGCTCGTGGGACAAGGGCTCGCAAAAGAGGGACACTTCCGCCCAACATCTCTCACTTGACAGCATCCTGCCTACAATGCTCTCAAGCGAGAGTTTTCCGCCGACCAGCGCCACCAAGCAGTGCCGGTGAGGTTCCCATTCTGAAACGCTGGCAGATACCTGAAATTACTGATGTTATATTAAATATTTTAAGGAAATGTCTGTAATAACACATTAATCCACGGGAAAGCGCCTTCGGGTCTCCTGTTTTTATATAATTTATAATGTATGTAAAAAAGATTTTCAACAGTACATTGCAGCAGTTTTTAAATTTCTAATGAAGCCTTATATAATTTTGGAGACAGACATCTCCTAATTGTCGGTCGACCAATAACCTGTTCAGTGCATAATTAATTTATTAATTGCTTTGGGACCGTAGAAACCCTTGTATACGTACGTGTTTATAATGGAGTAATATCTTATATACTTTATTCAGATACATAGGATATAGGGTTATATCACTCTACTAATTATGTTACGGCTGATACAGTCAACAATTTTTTGTATTATACGATAGACAGAGATGTCAACTAAGCAGCTGAGCATCTGTTTATTCGTTACATTAAGGTGTTTTCGTTTCTTGTTAATATAATTCTTACGAACGTACATAATTTTTTGATTAGACCATATTAGAAAAAAATAAACAAGTAATATAAGAAAATTTCTACTTGTTGTGATAACCAGTGACATCAAGTACGGATTTCTTTAAATTAGTGGTTAAAGGGGAAACCTTACCGGTGCTTTAATTTATTAGAAAGAGTTCTCATGTCTTGCTACTATCAATTGTTAAAAATATTATAAACTTTTGATAAACTTGCTTCCCCAGCAGGGTTGGTCTAGTTTGGTTCCACAAAATGGTAATTTAAATACATCTAGATTTGTCGTGCCCAGTAACTACCCCTATTAGCAAAAAATATGCCACCTTTGATAAAATAGAAACCATTGCGACATAAATTTGTTCTTCCCAGCGCACTACCATCTCGACGGTGCAAAAGTTTGAGTATTCTCATAGTTAACAGAGCATCAGGGTACAATTCCCGGTAGGATTTAGGATAGGATAGGATTAAGATATTTCAATTTTCAATTTGTTTCAGTCTGGTTTGGTAGGAAGCCTCAGCTTTACCACTCTACCAGCAAAGACGCATCACCAAGTAAGAGATTTTTTGATCCAGTAGGATGCCATGTAGATACCATAAGAAGGATTAGTAAAAATATATAATATTCTATGCGGGCAAAATCGAGTGTGGTAAACTCGATTTTGCTATGTCCTTCGGAGATAAATTTGGTCCATTTGGCTTCGACCTATCGAATTAAGTGATGTTTAAGTACCGTCAGAGTAAACAAATAGGTGAATGCGTTCGCAGTATTTAATTAACCTACTTTCCTTTATTTGCAAGGATTAATCGAAAGGATAAAATGAATATATGACTCGCCAAAACCTTCGGTATGGATCAATCTAATGTTAAACTATAAAAAAAGCTTATTATAGATATTATAAAAGTAAATAAAATTATTAAATATGAAAAAAAATTTAAAATTAATTATTGCTTTGAGTTTTTATCAGAAAGTGACATTATAATCTATTTTTGTAACAAATTATTTATAACAATTAAATTATAAATTTGATGTGCGTCTTAGCGTTCGATGTGTCCTGTACTCAGAAAAATATGGGACAACAATGATTAAAAATTACTGACGTTATATGTATATATTAAAATTACAAAACAAATTAATACATTCTTCTTTTAAAGCTAAGGTAAAAGTTCGTATTCTTTATTTTACATCTTAAAAAAGAGACAAAATTATATGGTACAAAAAGTAAGTGTTCAGAAAGGTGGTCTCGTTGCTAATTAGCGATTTCCTTCCAACAGCCCTAAGGAAAAGGAAATTGTGCAAAAGTACGTAAATGCATTAATTTCAGAGAAAGTTTCCTAAGAGATAACAATGAAAATCATATTTCAAAACCGACAAGGAACTTCTAAATTGAAAATAGATTAGCTTTGAGCTTATGTAAGGGACCGCTGTAATAAGTGAACGATACAGTCACCACGATTATGGAAATAAGCTTTGGTCAAAGCAGTAGAGATTATTTTACTCGCCAGGACTTGTTACGTATTCATTTTGTTTAATTTAAAGCGTAAATTAGAGCTGGAATATAACTGCTGTTTTTCTAAAGTGAAACGTGTTTGCATTTTATTTTGGAACTTAAGCATTAAGCTCACATTATAATTAACCTTTGTAATTAAAAATAAAAACACCTAGTTCAGCATTTTACGTAAACCATGATGACCTAGTAGTAAATTGCCTGCATTCTTGTTCGAATCCAGGGCATGCTCCTCTCCTTAACTGAACCTTTTAGTCAGATTCATCCTGGGGTGCCAGAACCTAAAGCGTCAGCAGACATCTGAACCTCACTATCTGGATAAAGAGCGTTGCCCTGGGTTTTAGTAGGTATCCTGGTTCAGCTAGCGAATCCCACACTCCCATATGGAGGTTTATACTTCATCTGGCGTGCATGAAGTATTTCACAGCTAAAAACTGCATCATAGTCTAAAGTCCAAAATATTCTCTCTGTCATGCCGGTACATTGTCGAGCTGACGCCTCCTTGCCAAAAGAAGAGAGGCTTTGAGATTTCTTTAACTAGTATTTCAATACAGACATAAACATATCCCCATAGTCAGCGAACATGAGCCTCATTTGAAAGCTCAGAGTCACTCAGCGTGCTATGGAGAGGGCAATGCTCGGAGTTTCTCTACGCGATCAAATCAGAAATGAGGAGATCCAAAGCAGAACCAAAGTCAACCACATAGCCCTACGAATCGCGAACCTGAAGTGGCCAAGGGCGGGGCACATAGTCTGATGAACCGATGAAGGTTGGGGCCCAAAGGTGCTGGAATGGCGAACCCGCACCGGGCGGCGTAGTATAGGGAGACCCCTCACAAGGTGGATCGACGATGTAAGAAGGGTCGCCTGTAGCCGCTGGAGCCAGGCGGCGCTAGATCGGACCTTGTGGGCATTATTTCGTGAGACCTATGTCCTGCATTGAACGTCCATCAGTTAAAGCGACGACGACGATAAACATATCTATTCCTCAATAGAACTTATAAGGAGCAATTCACTGTATAAATAAAATGAATAAGTCTCATAAAATACCGTTGGTTAAGTACCTCAAAAACGTGTGAATCAGACATACTGCGTAAATTACTTGAACTGGATAAGCGCTTACGGCCTATCAATAAATTTATTTTGCTATTGGCTCTTTGTCTGCATGGCACGTATTGCAAAAATTCCTTTTATTGCGGACGTAGTGAATTATGGACCCATCTGTTCATTCAGTTGCTATTAACACCTACAACACTATCGCAAATTGGCGAAGCTGTGTCAATAAATGACGTTATTGTAAACAATTTCTTCCTAATTGTTAAAAATGAAACAAATGCTAAAACAGCGTATTCCTTTTATTGTTTCATTTAACCCGTTACTCTTTAAATACCTTTGTGAATGGCTTTGTCGTAATTGTTTTTACTCAAAATATAAAAATGGTTTTGTTTTATAATTACGAAATGTAAAATAACTGTTCAAAATTCCTTTTTTTCGGATTTATTTTATTATTTTTAATTCGTACAGTTACGTACCTATTCTGGTTACGTCACACATCTGATAGTTGCTTTGAAGTTTTTAACCATCGCATTACTTTATTAAAAGTGATAAAATATATTTTAGGAAATGCAGAATATATAGCGAATTTTATTTTTTTAATATGATTTTAGTTAGAAATACTAACACAGCACTTGATCACGCGACTCTTCTAGTAATACTTGATTTGCATAACAAGGTTATCGCAGCTAGTAGGGGCGATCTGCCCTCATCTTGACAAATGGCTGGGCAGAGAGGACGGATCGCTCTCCTACAGGTTGCTACAGGTGCTTACCAGTCATGGTTGCTTCGGCAAATACTTGTACCAAACTGTTGGCTTTGAGCCATCGGCCAGATTTGTGGTGCCTAATCAGACACAGCCCACCACAGTATGGCAGAAAGTCTCGCCTGGGGACCTCAGCGACTCATTATGACGTCGCTGATGGGCACAGACCTCTCACTGGCAAGTATTATAGGAGCAATACTTGCCAGTGAGCAAGCCTGGAGAGCGGTTGCCTCCCCCTGTAGAATATCTGTGAGCTGCAACCGAGGGGCCAGAGAGGAATGCCTCAACGAACCTATAGCTCCCCGTTTTAGTGGGTATTGCGAGCTTGTACCCTCGCGGAGCCCTACACTCCTGACCCCATTAGTGGGGTGCGTAAATTTCCTATCGACAATAAAAAAGTTTATCACAGCTATTAATTAAAAATAAATTATTATAAGCCATGATCCAACCACGTGGATACTGGCTAAAATATATTCAAATAATCTAGTGTAGGCAACTAATTATTACGAACTTTGCTTGTCAAGTTTAAGCTCCAAGTCCACTCTTTTATATACGAAGAGTGCTATGCCCGACAGTGGGTTGTAAATAGACATATATTTTTTTGTCTACTTGATAAAAAAGGACAGTTTACATGTAATGCAATTAAAATGAAACATATTTGTCGAGGCTCACGGAATCGAATATTCTGAAACAAACGAGCGACCGCGTCTAGAGTTTCATTTGCATATCACTAATGTTCATGCTTAGAAGATAGTGTGAGGGAACTAAAGCTTTAATGAGTCCATTGCCCTGCGACGAATTAAGGAAACAATACTATTCCAGTATAACCAAGCCGGGTTAACCACTCGGCTTTGAATATGCATGATGCCGTCCGACGTCATAGACATGCTTGCGGCGCTAAGCTGAAAATGTGAAATGTTTTTGCGACTTACATACTTTGTAAGAAAGCGTTTTCAATTCTTTGCTAAAATAATATTTCTTTAAAAACAGTATTAAGTCATGCATACCTTATAAATACTAAAGTATAAATAAAAAAGAAAAAAAAAGTAGCAACCCATTACCGTCCCACAGCTGGGCATAGGCCTCCTCACTCGCATGAGAGAGGGTTTTTTTAGAGCATAGACCCACCACTGCGGATTGGCAGGCGTAGTAGATAAGTGCACTCTCTATTCATTCACTTTCATAATCTGATAGGAATCCGACACGACCGCAGAGAGATCAGGCGCAGAAACGACGGCTTAACGTGCTCTCCGAGGCACGAGGGTGGATCACACCGCTAACTTCCTGACTTCGGGCAAATATTGAGAAAATCTAAATAGAAAGCTCAATATTAATTTTTGAATTGGCTCGAACCCAGGACTTCATGTCTGTAGTCGAACATGCTAACCACTAGACCAACGAGGCAGTTAAATTTGACGTTAGATATACTTTTCGCAAGGTTTAGATTTCAATACCCGGCAAAGTAAATTTAAAAAATCAAGACAGACAGTCTAAGAAATAATTTATCTCTCAATGTTTTATACACAACATCGTACATCTTAGCTGGTAAAGCTGTTGAAGGTCTCGCTGGAGTAATAAGACCGTAATTTTATTTTTTTCTGGACTAGGCGAAAAAAATCACGACCAATATTAAACCGTGTATAGAGCACTGAAAAGGTAAATTACCCGGTCAGAGAGCTAATACTTTCAGCTATATATTTGCTTATCATTTAAAATCTGTAAAAAAAACACCAACTAAATTCGGGCCTGTAATAAAATAGCGCTTGATTTAGACAAAGTCATAGGCTTGATTTAACAAAAAAAAATGCCTCGCTTAATTAAGTGTAACATATAATTGGATTTTCTATTTCAGTATTCAAATAAAGTTTTGCTTCAAAAGATATCTTTATTATCGGAATTACGATTTGAAATATTTAAGTGAAGAAGAAGATTTTTAAATACTTAATTTCATAAAACTAGGTGATCCCCGCAAATACGTCTACATCTCATAAGAGAGAGACAAAGAAGGAACAAATTTACATCGCATAATAAAGGTTATAGTGAGCAAACCTTATGAGATAAACATATGCTTTTCTATCGCGTTTAAAGGGAAACAATTCTGTTATAGATGATTTTTGCGAAAATTTAATCGTTTATGCTGTCCGCGTAACAGAAGCTCCCAAAAGGAAAAAATACCCCGATTTTGAACCATCCCGCAATACATTACGGTACACAATTCATATCGGTGTTGCTATAAGTGTGTGCGTGCTCTGTAAACGATGTTATTTTTCTAAAATGCTTGCTAGCTTCTTTTTGTCTTGTACTAAATTAGGAAAAGGTTCGCATTAAAGAAAGAAATTAGCAAAATTACGTAGAATATCAGATATTTTAAGTAAACTTACCAAACATAGAAACTTTTCGAATGTAGCCTCTTTAGTGACAATATAACCTTATGGAATTTGACTGAAATGTTAGCGATTTTAAAATACGCATACATGCTGTATATACATGTGTTTTTATTGATTTAATGTATTTTATAAACAAGCATAATTTAAAACAAATTAAAAGTTAAAAGTGTGTGCGTACAAAGTACACATGTCAGAAGTGAAACTTTTTTGGAAAACTAATATTGAAGTCTTATTTATATTTATAGAAAACTAAAGCTTTAGATTCCTGAGACTTAGAGGGAGGGAAAAGGAAGATATGTTAGGAATTTTATTCTCATCAAAATATCAAAAGTTATTAAAATCTCAAATGACCAATTAAAATTAAAATGTCACGTGTTTTTGTCAATATAAGAAATTATTAATTATTTTTTTTTATATAAAACTTTAGAAAAGAGAATTTGTGAAATATTTGTATTTTATATTTTATAAAAAAATTGTCTATTAAATTATGACATGAGGAGTGGCAAATTAAAATGCCACATGTCATTTGTAAATATTAAAATTACCTAACCTTCAAACCTCTGCACATCTACGTGACGATAATCACGCGTTTCATCCGTAAATATTTTAACCTCATGCGTCTAAAGAAGTTTCACTTCAAAAATATATTAACATTGTGCACCCCTTTTCTATATAAGTGTAAGAAGTTCCATACTCGTCCGTCCGCACAATTTTCGTAAAAACGTATATGAAATTTTTGCTTTAAGTATTAATATATAGATATTATATTAGATCAGTGTGTCAGCAACATAATTTATTAGTTTGACCAATGACAGAAATTGTAGCGAAACATTTTAAATTGCGGTAAACTTCTAGCTACGAATCTATAGTCTACGCCTTCGAGTAACGAGGTTTCGTAACCTCCAATGACAAAGCGCTTTCAAAGAATGCCTGCAGGCGTTCCAGACATTCTAAGCACAGTTCAAGCGTGCTACCATCTTAACTGACTTCCCTTCCCATTACTCTCAAATTGACTTTAAATTTATTCCTTATTGGCGCTGTCCGCGAAAGACTTGCCGCTAATTACTCAGTTAGTAGTGAATATATTTGCTTTCTTGCACACATATATTAAATAAAAAAGGAAATTTATATAAAAAGAAAACTAATTTATGTCAATACGCCGAGCAAATATGGTCTTATCTAAGCCATCTTCTATGTTAGTCTACAGACACGAGTTATTGGTCGAACAAATTTAAGGTAGTTGTGTACGATGCTTTTTTTCACTCTGAGAAATGCCTTTACGCCCCCCTTTCAGTCTAAAAAAAAATGTGAGACTCGCTGGGAGTAAGCCAGAATATCTTCTTAAATCCAGCGATACTCTTCCCATCCTCAAGTGGAGCACCAGAGGATCGGTTGACGAATCTATCCTGGTACTCCCACTAGGGAACTTAGGAAGGGGTGGGTAGGGGAAGCGCAAATCTACGCCTCCTACCTCCCGCCTACCTGCGCCGAATAAGAGGATCATCTATGGAGTCTTCTCTCTGCCTCTGAGACAGAAAATGTATATTTACATATAGACACTACACCATTAAAAAAATACTACTGATGTAAACGACGGTTAAATATAAGCGATAAGGTGCTTGGATGTTTATTCAGAGAATCGCAGGTTAAAATCCTGTAGAGGCACCACCAAGTTCCCTTTATTATACTTCAATTGAAATACATTTATATTTTTCCAATCGAAATACAATAAGCTTTATTAATATAATACAGAATATTTAATTAAACTAGTTAAATGGAGCTCGGTTACCCAAAATGAACGCTATTTTAATACAATGACTCGCTTATTTTCCGCTACTTATTTAAATCACCCCACTATTACTTAGTAAACGTAAACAGAACACCAGTGTTACATTAATAGACCTATTATATGTTTACCTCTTTAAATATTTGCTATATATACACGAAATAAAAAGAAATTTTTAATAAATAAGTAAATTGCAAATTTAAAATCTTTTTTTTTGTTGGTTCTTAGGGCACTTTGAATCGTCAAAATATATCGTTTTGTGATTCACGCCCTATCCAAAGTCGGTGTCCTTTTTTGTTGAGAACACAGAAATTACGATTGATCTAGAATAACTTCAAAAGTAATAGGTAACACATCCGCAGGGTATTTTTAAATCGATATATCTGTAATATAATTCTAGAATGATTATAATATAATTTTGTAAAAAACATAATTGGACGCCCGTTAAATATATTTATTTTATATTTGGTTTGCTTTGTATTAATGTCAGTAACAATAACTTGAATGATTAGATACTGTAATAAACCATGATAAACCGTTATGGGTCGTTAAAATTTTAATTCATATATTTTTTTTACTTTTCCTTATTTTGAAAATTTGAAGTAGAAAAATAAAGTGAATATAAAACTCACCTGCTCACGCTACTCGACCCAACCGTGAACCGTGGAACATTACAAACAAGAAGATTAAATAATGACTTATACAATGAATCTATAGAACAATAGCGAAAAACGCTAACGCAACTTGCTAAGTGATAAATGGTAGCAATTCGATTGAAAACAATCTAAAACAAGCAACGCCATAGTCTGATTATCTTTAAATACAAATAAACGACAAAATTTTGGTAGTAAACGTATATTGCATGCCGTTTATTAATCGTAAAAAAGTCTTGCGTAAAAACTACTTTCAAATCAAATCAAATCAAGTTATCTTTATTCAAGTAGGCATATTACAGCACTTTTGAATCGTCAAATAATATATATATTTTTTCTTTTCCACACTCTAATTGTAATGCACGTCTGATGATGATACTCAAGAACGACTTAAAATCTAAAGTTACGAGGGTTCTTTGCGCCCGATCCGAGAAGAGCCCAGAACAAAGTCAGTCGGGTATTATGTTTTTAGTTATCATCATCATTACAATATCATATTAGTTTAATGTATTTCAATTCAAATAAGAGCAGTTCGTTTACTTCCACGCGTTTCTATCGTCTAAGTACTCTTGCAGCTTATAATACGATTTTTCTATCAACTTTTTTTTAACAAAGACTTTGAATTTATTAATTGACATCTCTAAAACGTCTGTGGGAGATTATTATAGAAACGTATACAGTTACCCTTAAATGAGTTGTTAATTTTATGCAGCCTATTGGAATTTACAACAAGTTTGTTTCTGTTTCGCAAGTTATATGATATACATTCACTCTTTTTACTAAAAGAGTTAATGTTTTTATGTACGTACAACAAATTTTCTAATATGTATACGCAGTGAACTGTCACTATGTTAACTGCCTTGAATTTGGTTCTTAGCGACTCTCTTGGACCCATATTGTAAATCGCACGAACGGCCTTTTTCTGCAGCACAAATATTGCATCTATATCAGCAGCATTACCCCAAAGTAGAATACCGTATGACATAATGCTGTGAAAATAGCTGAAATATACCAGTCTGGCAGTATCAACATCTGTCAGACAACGAATTTTTTTAACAGCGTAAGCCGCGGAGCTGAGCCTATTCGATAGACCACTTATATGGGGCCCCCACTGTAATTTATTATCTAATGTTATACCCAAGAAAGCGGTACTATCTACAAGGTCTAGTTCCTCATTATTAAGTTTAACAATGGTTTGCGTTTGCTTCACATTAAGCAGAGTAAACTTTACACATTTTGTTTTCTTTCCGTTGAGCAATAAATTATTAGCTTCAAACCATTGCACTACTTTATCGAGACAGATGTTTACGTCGTCATAATTTGTTTGTCGTCTATTAATTTTAAACAATAGCGAAGTATCATCAGTAAACAGAACAATCTCATAATCCCCTTTAAGAAAGTAAGGAAGGTCATTAATATAAATGAGGAACAGAAATGGTTCCAATATGGAACCCTGTGGGACTCCTAGTTTTGTCACAGACCCCGCAGAAAGCTTGCCATTAACACAGACCTTTTGCGTTCTATTGGTTAAATATGAACTCATCAGGTCTAAAGCTGTGTCTGCGAGGCCATAGTGTCAATTTTAGAGTTGTTATAATATATAATAGCAGTTTGTGTGTGATAAGTGTGATAAGAGAATGTTGTGGTATAAAAGAAAATGTAGTGACTAAAATTGTGAAAAGTATGCTTAGATGGTTTGGGCACGTAGAGAGAATGCATGAAAGGAGACTGACAAAAAGGATTTATGAGTCAAGAGTGAATGCGAAAGTTGGAAGGGGAAGACCAAGGCGATTTTTCCTGGACCAAATCCAGGACATTTCAAATAAGGGCCAGGTCAAGAGTACTCTAAACCGACGAACTTGTATGAAAAATTTAATAACAATGAAAGAAGTGAAGGAGATTTGCAATGATCGTAGCAGATCGTAGCAGAGACCACGTCCTTACAAGTGTACCTACCCCTACGGGATTGAGGCGTGATGCTATGTATGTAGTTTTTAAAAATTCAATTTGACCTTTTTTTATTAGTGATAAGTAAGTGCTTGATTGTGATCTAACCTGATGATGAATAATTAACCTTAACTCTTATGGTTTCAACACAGCATCTTCCCGAAACATATTTGTTGCTTGGCAACAGTGGGAAGTAGATACAGCCGAAGGCTTCCACCAGTTCAAACCCAAACAAATGATAAAATTATGGTATATTATTATGAATGTGAAAATTATCTTTGAAAAGGTTAGTAAGGAAATTATTTCTTCTACAATTTCGTGATTCATTAAATAATCACTATTATGTTTTTTAAGGTATGGTTTTTACCAAATTTTAAGAAGAGTGTTATAGACCAATAAGTTTTTATTCAAGGCAACATTTGACCCAAATTGTTAATATACAAATAACTTATAACTATTTCAGTGATAAATAGAATATAATAATGCAGAAAAGAAATGAATTTAAATACAATTAAATTAACTTAAATCATATCAAAATCCAGATGCTTTGGACACAATTAAAAAAACTAATAAACTACAAGCCCATGGAAAAAATTAACAAGTGAAGTGAACGCTATGTCGTCTTTTGTAATATTTTAATGTGTTTAATATTTCTAAAAAAAGTTACCGTACACAAATTTATATAACAGCAATTATCTACTTTTCAGGATTTACCGAGTTATTTAAAAATATCGACATAGCGCTCAAAGTTATTTTATAATATTGCGACAGCCTTCTAAGCATTATTCACGTTAGTTCATTTCACTTGTTAATTTTTCCATGGGGTAGTAGTCTATAAATTATACTGGAAAACTCATTGAAAATTTATAAAAATAAAAATAAGTTTTTATCACGACAATATATAACATTCTGGAAACTGCCGTGTTCTTCACTAAGTTCTGTCAATTTTGAATTTCCATCGTAAGCAGCGGAATACATTTTCAATGAAAATTATAACTTTTATTTTAAAAATAGTGAACTTCCAGTGGAAACACATTGCAGAGCGTTTCTAATTCTGCGCTATATCGAAATGCAGTTGCAAGTTCCAATGTTCGATCCCTGAGGGATTCCGAAATAATATTTTCTCAGATAATACTAAATTTTGTTCTGTATATTATGGAACAAATTCTTCCAATTCTCTGTTGAATAGTCTGACATTATAACATTCCAGGAAATGTTTATAAATTTACACCTGGAAAAATATTTACATACTTTAAGTTTTTTTTAAGAAGGAAGAAAAACTGAAAACATTTTATTCGATTTCTTCGGATTGCAAAATGGACGATTATTTTGTATAAAATTTAGTATACACACTTACTCACCAAAACTAAAGTATAATAATCTATGCTAATATTACAAAGCTGAATAGGTATTTATTTGAACTCGCTAATCTTCAATTTTTTAAAATATTGAATTATTAGATACCCCATTTATCGTGAAAGGCATGAAATATTTATCGAGATAGGGTGCAGCAATGAAAAATGTTTCAAAATTGGGATATCCTTTCCGATGCGAGTATTGGGTAAATTACAGAATTATTCCCCCTTAAGTGTTCTGGAAAAAGTTCACAGACAGACAGAATTTATTTATCTTGTAATGGTTGGTTCACTATATACTTCTTAATGCTGAGTACCATAATGAGAAACAGCTAGTTATATATAATATAAAGTATGAATCTTTGTCTCGCATCTGGCTTCGTTTAAAAGCATAGCGCTGAAGCTTAAATATATATATTTGTCGATACTTAGACAAATATTAAAATTTTAGAATATAATGTGAACACTTTATAGATCTTCCAAGAATAAAAATGTTATAACTAGCAAACGCTTCTTTATATATTTATGCAGTACAGTTCAAAAAAAAGCCTACAAGAGGTTTTATTGTTACTGCTTCAGACTTTAGGCCACTATTTGACTCAAATTGTTATTGCTCTACTGTAGAGCATTTAACGTAAATTGATGATTGCAATGCCCGAGCCTACATACTCAAACTACGTTGACGTTTTACGTAATACATGTATGTATAAATAAGTAGGTCGTACGGGAAACAGCATTTCAAGTAAGAGCTATATGTTCGCAGTAAATTTTTTACCAACCAAATCAAAACGATCCGGCAATGTAATTTTATGGCGTTGTAAATACGCCGATCGTTTCATTCGATTGAAAGTCTCCCTCCATATAAACCTTATTTTTGGGTCGTTAGCTTGATTTAAGCAGATTAAGCAGATTTTTCACAGGATATTCACATGTCGACGATTTATAAGTAAATTAATCTACTTAGCCTACGTATGATAACTTTCCATGTAAAAATAAATAAAGAAAAAGCAAATTAACAATTGTGAATTTAAGTTAGAATTCATAATTTAGTTTTTAAAAAAAAATATCTGGATTAATCTGAACAATACATTTTGTTCCTGTTACTGAAACAATTATAATATATATATTTTTTATTTAAATATTGTTTATCTTGTATATATTTATTGTTTTCATACTAATACTTGTCATTAAAATCGTACGAATACTCGCTTCCTTACAAGAAGTTCTGAATTTTATTGCCGGCAGAAAAAAAAATAATGTTTTCTAATTTGTTTGGACTTTTGTGGAGGCTTTGGCCGTGGTTTACCAGCAAGTAAATGATGTTCTGATATGTTGCTATGTAGAAACCATAAGAGGTAATTTACTTCTTACCAGGTTAAAGCGCTTTCATCTAGACTGTATCATGATAACGATCAGGTGAGATTATAGTCAAGCCTTTACATGGCGTAATATATTATTTATTTTTATTTTACCATAAAGATAATAGATAGAACCAATTGCTGTTGATATATTCCATCTCTCGCTGTGACCGTAAATCAAATAGTCACCACTGCAAATAAGAATCACGCACAATCGTGACTCGCGTTCCCCACAAGATTTATGTAACAGAAATATTGTAATGACTCTTTTAGTATTTCGTGGAAGTTTTGTCTGAAACGTGACTAAGTCACTTCAATGCTTGTAAACGTTCTTAGCAGATAAAAACAACTATGTATTAAATGCTATGGTGTTCAGGTCATCCTCAAGACATGTTCTGGAGCTACCTAAATAACCGGATACTATGTGTCATCATAGATAATCTCATTAGTAGTGATTCTATAGAAAATTTCTCCACTATCAATAAATTATAAATAATATTTAATAACACAAATTAAATTGTATTTACAAAAATTTTATTTTATATTGATTGCCGTCACATCGGAATATGAGAGTGGAGGAACATTGAGTGCACTTATGTACTATTCCCGCCAATCTGCAGTGCAGCAGCGTGGTGGGTCTATGCTCTAATAACCCTCAATCGTATAAGTGAGGAGGCCCGTGCCCGGCTAAGGGACGATAATGGGCTGCTACTTACTTAATATTAGTACTAAATAATATAAATAATTCAATGTTAAAATACAAGTGATACAAAAAAATAAGTAGATTTCTAAACCCCCCCCCCCCCAGCACATAATTCACAGTCATTACATGTAAAAAACATTTTAACCATTACGCGAGCTTTCAATAGGCGCTGTGCAGTCAAATAAATTTTAATAAAATTAATTTTATGCATAATAAATCTTGTGTGTCTAAAAATTAATAAACCTGTGGGAACCTTTTGTATTATATATTATATTGGAACATTTATAAAGGTAAGTGTTAATAGTAGACATTAAATAAAAACCTGTTGAAGAATGGCAGTAATATAATTTTAAAGCTTTGTCAATGACTTAAGCGCTGCGATTTAAGAGAGTAATATTTTGCAAATGTTATGTTAAAGTTACTTAGACGTTTCATAGTGTACTTAAACTAAGACGTGACGTAGAGGCCTTAATGAGAACAAACACTCTCCTGACCTAGCGTCAAGAATGCTCGCGACCTAAAAACTTTTTAGTTATTTCACTATCGACAGCTCTTCAACTAATCTTCTTTATATTAAGGCTTTTTAATATTTCCTACAGAAATTTCTTATGAGAACGTTAAATATCTACATCCTAGAATAGATAATATACGCCCAGTATCTAAAAGCTTTCTCGCGATGTTTTCTATATATTGTAAAGACGAATGACAAATTTTAAGCAACAATTAAGCATGTTGCTTTATATAATAATAATTTTAGTGTATGTTCGCTTATTTACTAATGCATTGTGCACCAACCCAATTTTCTATCATTGAGCAGTTCCACACAATAGGTTGCCAGGAAGAGATAACTTTTAGTAATAAGGCCGTCTTTACAAAACAAATGTATATTTTTTTTAAGTTTATGTGCAAATTAAGTGGTGTTTGTAATAGATTTCAAGCAACGTTTAATACGAATCCGCATCGCTACTTTAGAAGAATAGTTACATAACCGTTAGATTGCCACTGTCAACTACCGGTTGACAAGGCCGATTTGAAATAAATTGCTTGTGTGAACTAGTTGACACGATAAGACTGTTCTGTCTCATCTTGTGCAATCAGAAATATAAGCATCTCTTTCTTTTTAAGTCATAATGTGTATTATCCATTTCGCTTTTCGGTTACTGTCGTAACAAAATATGTGTAGAGATAACACTAGATAATAGAAAAAACAAAAATAAATCAGTTACTAAGGGACCGTCACGGTGCGCGTATCACATCGAAGGTCGTTGAGTTTTTTGTGGTAGTTTTTAAACAGTTATTAGTGATTATTTGTATTATTAAATAAGTTATGTGAGTAACAATGAAAACCCTTGAAGTAAGTTTTAATTTTTAAGATATGAGCCTACAAATACAAGATGGACTTTCTCCACTATTTCAAAGTTGAGCGCAACATGACGCTACACTAGTCTTAATTTTATAAACAAGGATTACATTGTATAGTTTAACTATTAGCAAACATAAAAATCATAACATATGTTAGTCTTTCAGTCCTTCTCCAATTTACATGACACTGGCGAAGTTGTGTGTGTCCGGTTACACAAGCCAATTACTAAAGAAGAAGAAGTCTTTCAGTCTATCAGGGTAGTGTAAGGGATAATTTAAAAGAAATTTTACAGCAGAGCCGTTTTAAAATTAAAGTAACAGTGTTGAATTCAACATAAATACATTGTGTGTTGCAACAGTGACATGTTTATTGATACTAGTTTTTAACACAAGAAAATACAGAATTATGGATTTTGCTGCGTCCTTAAATAATATTTGGTAATTTCATAGATTGGCCAATTATTTATCCAAAGCAACGCCATGCATATCCACAACACCATAATGCCCTTTCGGGTGTCTTGTGTTAGTAAAGTAATTGAGTTTCATGTAAAATCGCTACTGTATATAGTTTCAACAAAATATTAGCCCATCCATATGTGTAGACAAAGGGGATTTGGATTGCAAACAAGTAGTGAAAGTAGGGTGGCTTAAGAATCTGCCTCAACAAGTTTCAGATAACGCTTAAAATTATATCCATTCTTTGCATTGATAGCAAGCATTTTCATTGCATTCTTCACTTGGCTATCGATTGTATCCCCCTAAACCCCATCCTGAGTTTTACCGCTCTTACTTTTCATGTTGAATGTCACAAAGTGACGATAAACTTTGTAATATGAATAAAACGGGCATTAAACGTATGCTACAGTGCTCGAGCATAAATATTTTATTATTAGAAGCTATCAATTTAATGGTACGAAAATTGTATAACATTGTTGGCATAGACTTATATCAATAAATGTTGAACGATAGTAGAGCTTTATAATTTTTGGTATATTTGACATAACATAATTACTCTCCAGTCTTTGTGAGTAGGCAAGTCATTTCTTCTCAAAGGTCAACACAAAAATATTATAAGTACGCGTCTATGAATAGTCGGTCCCTTGATAATGAATCTACTGTTAGTTTTTAAGGTAGATTCTGCCGAGAAGATACCTGCAATCAGTCGTGCTATGTTCTGTGAAAGCACCACAAAATGATGTTATAAATGCAGCAATTGCCCAATTTTGTTTTCAAACAAAACATCGGTCTTTTTCGCAAACAAAAAGTGATTAAGTTTCTGCCTAATGGTTGGAATCAACTTTACTTTTTAGTCAGTAATTTTACCAGCACGTAATTCCTTTAAATTTATTGTTATATTAGGCTTTATCTGAAGGTAAAAGGTATGAAGCGAACAGGCACTAGAATAAGCAAACCCTTCTAACACAGGAGCGATTAAATTAAATCTGTTTTAGAAAACCCTTGCCTGTGTGTATTTAGGCAGTCTTCCAATAATATAAAATTTTCATTACATAACTATTACAATATCAAGTACGATATGGTGACTCCGATTGCTGTAGCAAGTGTATTATGGTGAAGAGAACGCTTCTTACGTGGTTTCCAAAGTTTTTGACTTCTATTCACAGTTGTTAAAGTTTATTTATTTTCTGTAAAAAATAAAAATAAAACTATGGCTATATGTAAACATGCCTACGTTACTTAAGCACCTGTATACCATTAAATTAGATCACAGTCAACAAGTAATATCCAAACAATAAAGCATATATTTAAAAACATACTTTTCCAATTGTATATATATTCCAGTTTGTAAAAAATTCCGCTGCTAGGTATCCATTATTTATATACAAGTCAGGTAAATGCTATTTAGAGATTTACAACTTTTAGTTAAAAACGAAACAAACTTTTGCGCTTAAAAATGCTCGTAACGAAACGAAAAACCTTTGACAAAGTTTTTTAACTTCTTACAAATTAAGTATGTACGAAGTACAACCAGTTTTCCCATACAAAATCAACTAACTTCAAACAAATGTTTGATCTTTTTGGAGTAAACGCAACTTACAAAGTCGTTCCTTTTTGCTTAGCAAATACCTAAAGGCTTTTATTTTTTCCTTGTTTCGTTAGCATTCTGTTTTTAATTGTTAACTGGGATTATTCACCGGTTGCATTTCTTTCAAGACTTGCAGCTTGTGTAATTACTTTGCTAGGTAATCAATGTACACAAATAAGTAACATTAGAATAAGAACTTCCTATTTAATGCATATGAATGGCACCCACATTAAAGAACTTCTACTGAATTTCTTACCAAAATTCTTTAGAAAACACCCAATAATAAAAGAAGCATACATATTTTATAATTATGTAGTCAGTGACTTACTAGAACTAATAATTCGACTCGAGTGGGAAAAGGTCTCACAAAATATCAGGTGAATATATCAACATTATGCTACTAAGTTATTAGAATGTTATGGAATCAGAAGCACGGATAGAGTAAATGAATTTGTAAAAGTCATTAGTTCAGTAATAAGGATTTAACCTGATAGTTAATAATGTGATACAAGCTTAAATTTAGAACCTTCAACTTTAGCTTTTAGTAGAACTATTCAACTAATTTAGATCTGAATAAACTGTATTAACAATAAGTGTCATCTATTATAAGTTATAACAAATAAATTTAAAATTAATTCGATGAATAAAGAATTATTTAAATAACTATTGAAAAATTTACCAAGATATATACATGGGAGAGTGTGAACTAATGTGTGAAGTGTGAATTAAAAAAAAGTTAAAAGTGCGTGCGTACAAAGTACAGAAGTCAGAAGTGAAACTTCTTTGCCAAGCAAATATTTAAGTCTTGTTCATATTTACACAAATATTCAAATTTTCGAGACTTAGAGGGAAGGAAAAAGGAAGATATGTTAGGAATTTAATGAATTTATTGATCATTAAAATACTCAAAATGTCGAAAATTAATACAAATAATTTATTGAAATCTCAAATGACGAATTATAAATAAAAATGTTATGTGTTTTTTGTCAATATTAGAAAGTATTAATAAAATTTTGTTTTTGAATTTAAAATTTAGTAAAGACAATTCATGAAATGTTTTTATTTTATATTTTATGAAATTATGAGTGGCAAATTAAAATGTCACATATTATTTGTAAATATTAAAACTACCTAGCCTTCAAACAATTAACATAAAGAATATACATTTAAAATTTTGTGGATGAATAAAGACGCATTAAAATAACTATTGAAAAATTGATCAAGATATATGTTAGGGAGAATGTAAACTTATAGTAGAAATAGAAATAAGAAAACAAAATCTCCAACAAAAAAACCACTTTAGCATAAGGAAACTGTTACTGATACTTTACGCACATATTTACCATACGCCTTTTAGCTTTTGTTTTTATATCAATCACAACATAACACCGGAAGAATGACTGTCGAAAAATGATATCGTAAAATATAGACATTATCCGTGAAACCGACTCTGACATCACCAACTAATTTTGTTGTATGACATAATGTACTTCAATAATTTCTTTTATAAAAGCATTGTTATTACTATGTTAAGTAAATGTTATTATATTGTCATTCCTACTAATGTATGACAAAAACTCATTGTGTAGTTAAGACACGTTGACTGCAAGTTTAACGTTTTATCCGGTTTTTGGCATTTAGTTTAAAATTTGGACAAATTATTGAGAATATGAATGCTATTCGGCCAGCTCATGAAAGCTATGGGTGCCGCCATATTATTCTTGGCTGCTCTACCGAGTGGTTTTCATTTACTCTTTCAATAAATAAACGCAAAAGTTTGCAGGGATATTTTATTGACAAAATCTGTTTGTAATGGTGGGAGAACTCTCTTGGCAGACGGAGATATTGGGTTCTAATCCCGACAGGTAAAGTTTTTTAATTGTACTACCTACCTAAAGACGTGCAACCAAGCAAATTTTATTAATAATAATAATTTATTGACATTAACTATAATACAACTTTACAGCAAAATTCGACTTAATAATATTACAAGAATTGATTTGCAATGAAATTTTCTGTGAATGCTCTCGTAATATATGGAATGACTATAACCTTTCCATACAAAGCAAGATCATAATTTAACATTAAACACAAATGTATTAAGAATGATATTCCAATACAAAACATTAAGATATCTACCAGATTGGCGTGCTGTTATCTTAAACTGTATCACCACTGATTATAAGGTAAGATCTAGACAAATGCTAACCTAACAGCAATAAAAAACAAAAATTAAACCAAATTACAACAGTAGAACCGGTTTTATAGAGGTTTTTGATGGATTTGTTGACGCGTTGGTACGGCCGCGGGTTCGATCCCCAATAGGAAATGTTATTTTCTAATTTGTCTGAGTCTAAACTGGTGGAAGGCTTCGGCCGTGGCTAGATAAACAGCAGCAAAAACGTATCACAAACAAAAAGATTTGTATTCCGGTACGATGATGTGTAGAAACCACAAGAGGTATATCGCCTCCTACCAGAATAGCGCGCTTCCATCTTAGACCGTATCATCACTTCCCATCAGTGGAGATTACAGTCAAGCGTTAAACTGACACAAGTAAAAAAGATATAAATAATTATCACAGAAAATGAATATCGACAATGAATATAGACAGTGCTAGTCAGATAGATCGTCGATATTCTAGTTAGGTAAAACAGAAGGTTTTTGGCTAAAGATAACCTCATCTATTCAAGACGTCAACTCTTAACAGGTTCAGGAACTACGCAAGTGCAGAAGCAGCTAACAAAGATATAATTGTTTGGGTAATCAGGATTCCACAATAAAAAAATGAATACATTTTCAAATAAAGAATGGTTTGAAAATGGGTAATGTAAACGTGATATGGATAACGTTTGAAATTCATCAACCCTGTTCCGCGAATATTATATCACATTACCATACAAAATAAATTTGATGATAATTGTAATGAACAGTGATTTATTTGCTTTGAAATACAGAGAAATGGAAATGCTTCAAGATAACATTATTTCTGTATAAAGCGAACAGAATTCCGGAACTTCTTTAATGTCAAAAGTTTTATTGATGACTATAATGCGTAAAATTTCTACTAGTGGCAATTTGTAGTTATTTATAACAGTATAATGCAATTTCAATGTAATTATTATGTTTGAAAATACTATTAGTTAATCGCCCAGATTGAGAGATCAAATATATACATTGATTATGAATTTATCACCCGTTTCGAAAGTAGATTCTACCAGTAAGCTAACAACAAGAAATAGATTGGTAAAATAAGACATATATGTTTTAAATTCTATAAATAATATATATGACGGCGGCAATGTTTTTTAGCAATATTGGTAACAAGGTGTGCAGCGAGCTAGCAACAAAAATCTACCAACATTCAAACTACCCCCACACGCAGAAACTAGTATAAAAGGGCTTGCATTAGGCTGGCGGGCATTTGCAACGGTCAATAATCATTTCAAAATGCTCTCCGTAGACTACTTCAAGAGAGTCGTCAGTCACCCCAACCCTCTCATTAGAAATGCCGCCTCTTATGGGATTAGGCTAAACATCCCGCCTAGGAAGAGGCGGCCCAAACACGTCCTTGACGACCCAGACGACCAGATTACTATATACAACGCCCCGCACACTAACACACACACACAGCGTCTTCGCCGGCGAAGACGAGGTCCCCGCTATCTGACGCACCCCGGCCGCGGCCACCAGTCGCAAGGGCGTCAAGATTAAGCACCTGTCCGATTGTCTTTTTACACCCTATATATACCCTATACGAACCCTATATATACAATATATGAAACTGAATTCAAATCAAAGCATTTATGCTATTTAAACGTCTTCACCAATTTACCATTTACGTGTAAGAGTAGAGAGTCTTTACAAATATAGCTAGAACTTATGTAAACTTAGGGAATAACCACAAAAAAATTACAGTTGGACATACCATCTGAATTTCCTTTCAGATTTTCAAGTAAAGTATTAAAGCAACATAAAATAAATACTAAACATATTGCCAACGGTTGACGTGAGACAATTGTACAGTACAAATACACCCAAGAGATATTTCCCGTTTCCAATCGTGTTCGAGACAGAAATCAATCCGTTAGAAAAAAACGATATAGGATAGCAACTGAGAAATTAGGGCAGAGAAGTAAAACAGATAACAGTATAAATACATCGATAAGCTAAGGCCGATTTGTTATTTCTGAATTTCCAGTAAGACGAAAACAATACATATTTTGTAACGCAAAATCTGTTAAGTTTATTTTTAAATTGGATTTGTTTAATCTTGAATGACGTTAACTTTGTCCTTGTATATAGTTAATGCAATTGTATCATTGAATTGATTTATGAGCACTTCAAAACCTCGGATTACTTTGAAAAATACATCTCTGTCACCCGCGGCGTTACTCGCGTAGTTCTTAATTCCGTTATCCCGTTATTGGTACAAGTTTACGTCTCGAAAGGAACATTTATAAAGAATTTAAATTAAAGGGTAAATAGTAAAGGAAATCTCTCAGTGAATTTTTCTTATTTCAGGATCCCGTGGGACTATGGGGAGACGCGTTCTTAGAAAGAGACTACGTCGCGAATATAATACTCGTGTTTGTTGAATTTGAAGTCAATCTAGTGAATATTTTTGGAGATCTCGCAAAGAGTGGTCGTTTTTCGCTTATATATCCGGAACACGAGGGAATGTGGGGATGTCGTTCTTAGTGAGCGTCTACGTTATCAAATCAAATCAAATCAAATCAAAATATTCTTTATTCAAGTAGGCTCAAAGAGCACTTTTGAATCGTCAGTAGTCTGTCCGTTGGTAACAAATCTACCACCGGTTCGGAAAGTTGAATCCGCTGAGCAGAAACCGGCAAGAAACTCAACGGTTACTCTTTTAAAGATAGTTTTGTATGCTACAATGTGTAATATGCTATATATTGCTTCTGTGAGCAACTGGAATCAAATCCAAACATTTCTATCGCTTAAATAATCATCAACATTATAATATGCCTTTTGTAAAAGGATGTTTTTGACATATGTCTTAAAACTATGCGGAGGCAAATCCAAAACTGATTGAGGTATCTTATTAAAAATGCGTATGCTCAACCCGACAAATGATTTCTGAACTTTCTTCACTCTAAAATATGGAATTACAAGTTTGTTTTTATTTCTTGTGTTAAAATTGTGTATTTCACTTTTCTTACTGAATAAATGTATATTATCACGGATATATAAGATATTATTTAATATATATTGCGACGGTACTGTGAGAATTGATGTTTCTTTAAATTTATCTCTTAGAGAAACACGAGATCCTAATTGATATATGGCTCGTATTGCTCTTTTTTGTAAAATAAATATAGTTTCAATGTCCGCCGCCCTACCCCATAACAGTATGCCGTAAGACATAATGCTATGAAAGTAAGCGAAATACACCATTTTAGCAGTTTCAACATCAGTGTATTGTCTAACTTTTCTAATAGCGAATGCAGCGGAACTAAGTTTACTTGCCAGAGTCTTAATATGGGCGCCCCACTGAAGCCCAGAATCTAATGTTATACCTAGGAATACTGTAGATTTTACTTTCTCTACAGGAATATCATTAATTCGAATGTTTGTACACATTTCTTTTGCATTTGGCAAAGTGAATTCAACATACTTAGTCTTTGCCGAGTTTAATATTAAATTATTTACTGAAAACCAATGTGAGACATGTGACAGGGTACTATTTACATCGTCGAAATTTTCCTTATTTCTATCAATCTTGAATATCAAAGACGTGTCATCAGCAAATAGTACTATATCACATTTGTCTTTCACATGGTACGCTAAATCATTTATATATATTAAGAATAGAAAAGGGCCAAGTATTGATCCTTGTGGGACACCCAGTCTTACCAGTGATCCCGACGACTCTACGCCATTTACGAATACCTTTTGTAGTCTATCTTGAAGATAGGAACTCAACAAATTAAGTGCCCCACCCCTAACACCATAATGAGTTAATTTAAGGATGAGAGTGCTATGTTCCACACAATCAAAAGCCTTTGAAAGGTCACAGAATATTCCCAGTGCATTCTGGGACCTTTCCCAAGCATCAAAAATATGCTTCATGAGCGACACGCCCGCGTCTGTAGTATTGCGACCCTTTCTGAATCCGTATTGCTTAGAATGAAGCAGGTTATATCTATTAAAATGATCCAGTAGTTGGTGAAGTAAAATCTTTTCAAAAATTTTACTGAGGGTAGGCAACACAGAAATAGGACGATAGTTACCAGGGTCACATTTATTACCGGATTTAAACAGAGGCACGACTTTACTATGTTTCATAAGGTCAGGGAAAATGCCAGAGTCTATGCAATTATTGAAAAGGATTGCTAGGTGCGGGCTAATACAGTCAATAATTGGAAGAACAATTTTAACCGACATTCCCCATTTATCGCCTGTGTTTTTTACATTTAGTGTTTTAAATGTTTTGATTATGTCAATATGCGAGATATGTTTGAATTTAAAAAGAACACAGCACTCGGGGACATACTCAGAAAGAAGAGAATGGGCTGCCGTTGGCGATGAGTCTACAGCAGAAGTCATTGAAATTGCTATGTTGCAAAATAAATTTTGAAAAATACTAGCAATTTCCATATTAGACGAAACAATGCAACCATTAATACACAATTCAATCTTGGTATCAAGTGGTTTGACGTTTTCAGTTTCTTTATTAATTATGCTCCAAGAGGTTAATATTTTATTGTTCGAATTCTTAATATTATTTTTAATGAATAGATTTAGCTAAAACGCAAACAGCTTTAAAAGTTTTTGAATATTTTCTAACATAGTTTATAAATTCGACACGATGGTCGTATTGCTTTATAGCATACAATTCATACAGTCGATTTCTACTTTTGTATATCCCAACAGTTGCCCAATCGCTAAATCTGAACTTGTTATGTGGGAGGTGAACGGTTCGCAACTTAAAAATGTTCTTAAATTGGCATTCTATGATGTTGAAAATATTACTATAATCTTTGTTAGGATCACCAGACTCTAGGCAAAAACGGTTTAACTGTTCCACTAATAGGTCTAAGTGTAACTTTTTCATTTTCTTTTCTGGTCTCATTTGAGACATCATCATCATCAGACAGAAATCATCAGGCCAGAATGGTCTGACGTTAACTTATTAATAACCGATTTCCGCTGAATTGAACAGTTACAAAATATATTATCAATACATGATGCTGAAGTACCTGTTACCCTTGTGGGTTCTAAAAACAAATTCTGTAAATTAAATGATAGAAACAAATTAAGTAATCTTACACTATTTGAGGAGCTGTTCAATAAGTCTACATTAAAGTCTCCACAGACTATAACTTGTTTTTTACTAATACATAAGTACTTTAACAAAAAGTAGCCTATGTCCCTTCCCAGGCTCTAGGCTACCTGTATACCAAATTTCATTTAAATCGGTTTCGTAGTTTTGACGTGAAAGCATAAGAGATAAACAAGCAGAGAGAGTTACTTTCGTATTCATTTTATTAGTAAAGATCAAGGACCAATAGTATTACAATAATATAAATAAAACAAAGTCAGACATTTTCCTTTTTCATTTTTATTAGAGCTGTTTTCTTAACAAGAGTGTGTAATTTGTAACAAGTGTGTGCTGCCTTTTCCAAAATTGAATGACATTTTTATTTAAAAATAATATTTATTGAACAAAACTATGAAAAAACCCTCAAAAGTCTATCATACTATAAAATTCAAAATATTTGTGCCCTGGATTATAATTGTTATAATTTTTTAAACAATAGAAGCAATGTTTTCGTTAATTACTATATTCTAATCTAAAGTAAATTGAAAACTTATAGATTTTGCTCTTTTTTCTTTTAGAACATCTTCCTCTTTAGTTTTCGAAACTATTATTATTTTATTTAGTAACAATAATTGAGTTGTTGTAGACTAAATTCAATTGTGCTAGAGACTAAAGATGACAAAATTATTAATTTTATAAAAGTCAAGGTAAATGAAATATGACCCTATATCTTTGAATTACAGTACATTTCAAAATGACACGTAGATATATTACTGATACATTTAACAGAAATCTTAATATAAGTTACTGTTATTGCTATACTATGCCCTCTTTAAAATAAATACTATTCATCTCAAAGAAATACCAAAAAGATAGCGAGATTAATAATATAAATAAATCTTTGTAAACTTAATTTAGCTTTAAATAGTACTTTAATGCAACTTACTATGAATATGTTATTAATAAAGGTCAGGTAATATTTTAAAGTTTTCATACTAAAAAAGAATAGAATACATAAGTCGCATCTAAACCATGAGTGTTTTATTTTTGCAGAACCAATATGTGCGTATAAAATTATACAGCCGCTTTGCGGTGCCTTCGACAAATATTTCTATATTAAACACACTGCCTCCTAAAAGGCCTATCGTGAGTATGTAAATATTATACAAATTGATCTGCTGATCGTTGGTTAACAGCTTTGCTGGCGCGAATGTCGTGATAAGTATGTAGTTCGATATTTCTTTTAGAAAGGATAACTTTATATAAGCCAATGCAGAAAAGGATATAGTAGAAACGAGATATAGTTTAGAAATTAAAAATTTATTGCTAAATAATATGGAAATGAAATTATACCTTTATTTTGATATTGAAGTAAAACTTTGAAACGGATGAAACGCATGATTACCGTCACGACGATGTGCAGCGTTTTTTATGCTAATTCGTTTGAAGGTTAGATGTGGCATTTTAATTTGCCACTCGTCATGTAATAATTTTAATATTCTATTTTTCATAAAAATATTAAATAAATGTATTTCATATTGCCTTTTCTAAATTTCAAATTAAAAACAAAATTTTACTAATAATTTCTAATATTGAAAAAAAAACACATGCCATTTTTATTTATAATTCATCATTTGAGATTTCAATAAATTATTTGTTGTTGTTGTTGTTAATTTTCGGCACGTTTCGCATATTAATAACAATTAAATTCCTAACATATCTTCCTTTTCCTTCCCTCTAAGTTTCGAAAATCTAAAGTTATGTATAAATATATACAAGCCATAAAATTAGTTTCCCAAAAAGTTTCACTTTTGACATGTGTACTTTGTACGCATGCACTTTTAATTTGTTTGTGATAAAGGTATTAAAAATTCATATCTGAAAATTCAAACGTCATATTGTTGGACGGTTTTTCTATAATTTGTAAATATTTTTTATGTGCACATATATGTATGCACATAGAAATTTATTCTTTATACATGTACATCATTGCCTGCCTGCCTCATTGGTCTAGTGGTTAGCATGTTCGCCTACAGTCATGAGGTCCTGGGTTCGAGTCCCGGGTCGGGCCAATTCAAAAATGAATATTGAGTTTTCTATTAAGATTTTCTCCATATTTGCCCGAAGTTGGGAAGTTGGCGGTGTGATCCACCCCCGTGCCTCGGAGAGCACGTTAACCCGTCGGTCCTGTGCCTGATCTCTCTTCGGTCGTGTCGGATTCCCGTCACATCGGACTATGAGAGTGAAAGAATAGAGAGTGCATTTGTGTACTATGCCTGCCAATCCGCAGTGGAGCAGCGTGGTGGGTCTATGCTCTAAAAACCCTCGCTCCCCGGAGTGAGCAGGCCTGTGCCCAGCAGTGGGACGTTAATGGGCTGCTACTTACTTTACTTTACTTTTACATGTACATAATCCTTCTGTCCGTTAATATGGGAAACATTTTACCTTGTAAACGGTTGAACCGATTTTGATTATAATTTATTATTCGTGTGAATTCAAAATTAATTCAGACTCAAAAATTGATCCGATAAATAAAGGACTTCACCTTGTTTATGAGTTCGGAACGTGCGCAACGTCGCCGGAAAAAACTAGTTTTGGAATAATACTTACAGTACCAATAACTACTTAACTGGATAAAAATCTGTTTATTTTCCTTGAATAAAACGAGCTCCATGATTCGAATAGAGGAAACGGAAATTACCTCACCAAATCTCTGCAATACATATACAATACATAAAAAACGAGGTTATTTATTGTCCCCGTTTTCCTGTGGGGCTAATTTAAATAGAAAAGTTCGACAAAAATGGGGAAACTGCGTTTTTGAGGACTTTTAGAAGAACGTTTAGAAACTGCGTTTAAGTTTAAAGTTGAAATGGACCTAACTTATATATAAATAAGAAGGACAGATATTTTTTTATTATATTAACTTTTCTGGTTTGGTTTATTTAAAAAATACAGTTAGATATTTTTAAAAATTTGTATGTATCATTAAAGTGATATACTTGAAAAATATAAATTTAACAAAGATATGTATAAGCATTCACACACACTATACATTATGTGCAATATATAAAACATTAATTGGTTACCTTCAGAAGAGTTTTCATGAATACAATACGAAATTTATTAAAAATATATATAATATATTATAAAAACTAAATTCTCAAATAAAATTAGCTTGTATACCTGAAAACATATTAATAATCTACACACTTATGGCAATTTTTAGACTTTTTTTATTGCTGACAGTTTAGCGCTTGACTGTGATCTCATCTGATGGTAAGTGATGATACAGCCTAAGATGAAAGCGCGCTAATCTGGGTAAGAGGCGATATACCCCTTACGGTTTCTACACAGCATCGTACCGGAACACAAATCTCTTTGTTTTGGCGGTACGTCTTTGCTGGTAGGGTGGTAACTAGCCACGGCCGTAATCTCCCACCAGACCAGACTCAGACAAATTAGAAAACACAATTTTCTAAATTCGCCCTACCGGGGATCGAAACCGGGGCCTTTACTAGCAAGGCGAGTACTCGCACCACTGCACCAGCGAAGCCGTCAAGTTTAAATATTGTACTTACAATGAAACTGTTTCTAGATATCTCTTTTTTGCATTGCTAATGCTTTGTTTAAGAAAATACAGATTGCCACTAATTTTGCGGATCTTTTTATCAATGCTTTTATCAATCCTATGTTAGTCTTTAATAGTGGATATATATATGTAGAGATTGAAATACATAAAGTAGCACATTTGGTCATTTTTTTTAGAAACAACAACATAGATATTTATATATAATAATTACAAAGATGGAAGCTTACGCAAACTTCGTGAAAAGTAATTTACCTCTAATGGTTTCCACAGAGCATCATACAGGAAGGTAATTTTCTTATTTGTCGGTACGTCTGTTTAAGTAGCATGGCGGCCATGGTAGAAGCCTCCCACCATTCAGACTCAGGCAAATCATAGAAGACCAGGACCTCTGCTAACGAAGTAAGTATTGACATCGTTGCGCTAGCGAGGTCGTCTTAACTTTGAAAGTTAAGTGTCATTAGTAGACTACAAGCCCATGGAAAAAATTAATCTGTGGAATGAACCAACGTGAATAACGCTTTGAAAGCTGTTACTATACCATAAAATAACTCTGAGCGCTATTGCCTTCACTTCTGAGCGGTACAGGTAAGTTCGGCAGCAAATAATTTTTTTATCCGAATATTTTTATTTTTTACCATTTATAATGTACGGCTGTAAGGTACAACGATAATATAATAACATAATATTTAAAAACAAGTTGCCGTACATAAATTTATGATCTTACATCAGTAATAACTCTAAAAATCTTGAAATATAGATAATTGCTGTAAGATCATAAATTTATATACGGAACTTTTTTTTGATAAAATATTATTACCGTTCGTTATACATTACAGGCTTTTATTATAATTGATAACAAATAAAAATCTTACGATAAAAACAGTGAGTTACTGTGCGTTATTTTATGATATAGTTACAGTTTTCTAAGCGTTATTCACAGTGGGTTATTTCTTAGGTTAATTTTTTCCATGGGCTTGTAGTCAATAGATACGTCAGATTTCTACTATAAAATTATCGACCATCGATTGCTTATCGTGTATGAAGGCACTAAAGGGACACATTCGTTTTGTCCGGAGTCTACACTAACGAGAGAAGGATTTATGACGCCACAGAGCCCTTTGTTCGGTTGAGGGAGGGGACCAAACTCATGACCTTGACAAGGCGGCGCCAGGCATTTGTGTTTGCTGTGCGATAGATAAACTGGACACCGGATAATGTATAATTCATTTTCATCTCTTTCGTAATAAATATGTTACCCATTAGGGTACTGGTTCACATGAAAACCATTTTTAAATGTCGGTTTATGCGTCAAACGTTTTTGAATTTATTAATTGACATCTCTAAAACGTCTTGTGGGAGTTTATTATAGAAACGTATACAGTTACCCTTAAATGAGTTGTTAATTTTATGCAGCCTACTAGAATTTACAACAAGTTTGTTTCTGTTTCGCAAGTTTTATGATATACATTCACTCTTTTTACTACAAGAGTCAATGTTTTTATGTACGAACAACAAGTTTTAGAATATGTATACGCAGTGAACTGTCATTATGTTAATTGCCTTGAATTTGTTTCTTAGCGACTCTCTTGGACCCATATTGTAAATCGCACGAACGGCCCTTTTCTGCAGCACAAATATTGCATCTATATCAGCAGCATTACCCTAAAGTAGAATACCATATGACATAATGCTGTGAAAGTCTTACATTTAAGTACGAAGTTGCGCGAGTCAGCAAGTATTACTATAGATTTAAATAAGTCTATGGAAACTCTTTAAATACTGCTAATTTTCATATATATGACGCGGTCGGAAATTTGCAGGGCTTTTCTTCTACTCAGTTATGTATACAAATTGATTTTGTGTTGTAAATAAATATCAGCCACAAATATTCTTTTTGGTGATAATATAATTTGTTATTGATCGTATTAACTAGCATAAATTGTAAGATCTGATGTCAGTCTTAGCTCATTAAGCCCGAAATGTGTGCCACTTCATCATCTTGGCAGTCTGCAATTTGCATTAAATCCTACAAGACATATCACTATAGTAAATTACGTTAGATTGCTAGTACTGGCTAAGCTTCGAAGGGTTCGATTCCTGGAAGGGCAAATTTTGGAAACTGCATTTTCTAATTTATGCGTCTACACTCGTGGGCCCTTCGGTCGTGGGTAGTGTTAGCGGTCATTATTATTTTATTTGTGGATTGCTATTAATTTACTATATTTGTTTATTATGCTGAGATCTTTGTAATTATATCAGAAAAACGTTGACGTATACTACATCCGGTTTAACGCTAACCCGGAAAATCTCAAATTTACTCATAACTTCTGTTTAGTCCTCGTGTTCGGAAGGAGTTCGTGAAGAATCGGAGACTAGTACTACTTAACCAACAAATTAGTGAGAGACAAAAAATAGTTATCATCTTACCACCAAAGGCGTGCTGCCATGCAAAAAATATTATGTTCCGGTACAATGCTCTGTAAAATAATTTCTCCAATTAGGAGCGTGGGACACGCAGATACATGAGTAAGGCCACTAGAGGTTTCCTAACAGCACTCCATTCTATTGACCCGGAAGATATCGACTATAAGAACCTCTCAGTCTATAGGGTGAAGCATGAAGCACATATGTGGGACTTCTGCCACCCAGCCTCTTCTGAAGGCGAGGATGGGCTTCAGCCGCTTGCTCCCTTATCCTGACATTTGCCTCCTTCAGCGAGATGATGGTCTCGCAAAAGAAGACATTCACCCTCCACCAACCTTCACTGGCGAGCATTACAACAATTATGCTCTCCAGCGGCAGATCTCTTCTAACCAGCGACAACAAGACATGCCTTTGGGGTGCCCACGACTTTAAAACGACCATGGAATTTTAGCTCCGTAATAAATTCTCTTAATTAAACGTTAACTGTAACGAAGAGATTACGAAACATCGTAATTGAAAACATTAACGATTATGTTATGAAGACTTTAGTTAATCAAAGACCCTCTATGTAAAAAAAGTGTACAAGCAGTTCATAAAATTGATTCAAATGAGAAAACACGGTCAAGAAACTCAATAGTAACTCTTTTAAACACAGATTTTATATGTTTAGTACCTTGTGTTTTGTGCAACCTTGTTTCTATTTAATGTTATAACAGTTCATTTACTTTTTTTCTTTATAAGGGATATTTTTTTTATGCTACAGTAATATTTTTGAAGTGAATCGTTTTTTCTTTTTTATGGATAAAGCGCGTAACTACGGCGTCACGACGATGTACAGCGTATTTTATGCAAATTTGTTTGAAGGTTAAGCCGTTTTCCGTTTTAACATATACAAATAACGTACCACCTTAATTTGGCACTCTTCATTTAATAATTTAATATACTATTTTTCATAAAATATAAAAAAAAAATATTTCATAAATTGTTTATTCAAAATTTTAAATTCAAAAACAAAGTTTAATTAATACTTTCTAATATCAACAAAAAACGTCATTTGAGATTTCAATAAATTATATGTCTACATTTTCGTTTAGACTAGAATATTTTATTGAAATTATGTTCATTAAATTCCTCACATATCTTCCTTTTTCCTTCACTCTAAGTCGCGGAAATCTAAACTTTTAGATTTATATAAATATAAACAAGACTTAAAAATTAGTTTTTCATGGGAGTTTCACTTTTGACATGCGTAGTTTGTATGCACGGACTTTTTTGTGTGATGATTACATAAATGGAAATACAAAATTTAATAACTGCGCCACTACGCACTTTTCCTTTCAGAAAGTCGTCCATTTACTGACTGACTGCTTAAAACGATATTTCGATTCAAGTTACAGGAAGAAATATATTAAACATTAGGCACATGTCTAAGGGATTCCCAACTGACTTCGAAAATAACAAAATCCGATGCAAACTTTCGTCTTCTATACAATTCCCTATAGGAGTATTCAGTTTATTGCGTAGAGTTCAGTGCTTGATTATCTCTCACCGTATGTGGATTTTAGTCTAAAAAGGTTATTCAGTAAGCTTCTATGACATACAAAAAAAATCTGCCCTAATGTATTAACAACAGAGTAAAAGTATTTATATGACAAATTGCAAATTATTATTATTAAAGTAAAAAGGTTTTGAATCAATCGATTAAAGTTTAAAGTATTCTGCAAAAAGTGTCTTATCTTGTGTATGTATATCTTTTGTAAACCTAAACGGTTAGACTGATTTTGATAAACTTAAAAAAAACCTCATGTGTGTATTTAATGGTTTAGATTGACTATTCGATCCGATAAATAACTACTATTGTCATATTTCAGTACAGAAATTACGCGGGTAACGCCCTTGGCTATTACTAAAATATAGAGCGATAAGTTAAGAGGAAAAGTTCGTATTTAGTATTCCTGTAAAATAAGAATGTAGCAGTTTTAATTAGGGGAAGTTGTAGAGACGACATAGAGGGATATTGGTATAAGTTTCTAAGACTACGATTTTGATAAATATTAATTTAAAGGTTCTTTTAATGGCTAGTCCCAGTCCAAGTATTAGTATATCAATACGATTAATAAAACATTTTCTTTGTCTTGTCGGGAATGCTAACTAGTGAAGCTAATATTTGCACCAATATAACATTGAAGCTGTCAAATTTTCTTTATTTAATATTATTTATTACTCACAATACCAAATAGGAGCAAGAATGACATATAGATATAAAACAATAAAAAGTAATATACGCGATGTACTCTTAAAATATTTTTAGTTTACACATGTAATGTCTAACAAAGTAGTCATATTACATAATGTATTTATTTTTAAATCAAAATCCTTCTCGCTTAGTTGTTACTACTATACGTTATCTGTTAATTTTAAAGTTTGTACACTGTGACGTCACCGGGGTCTCAGCTGAAAATCAGCGTCGTGTGTTTCTACTACACATGATATTATGCTGAGCTGGTAACCCTTTCGAGGTGGTGTTACAGACAGTAATGCTGTTTTATGATAATGCTGTTTGTTACACCATCATTGAATAAATGCTTTTTTCTTTCTTTCTTTCTTTCTTATATTGTAATTGAATTTGAAGTAGATTGTTCGAAATTGAAGTAAATACCTTGCACGAATGGCGTCACGTGAACGTATTTAAGAAATATACTCGTACTAGCTGTTTCCGGCGGCGAACGAAGTTCCCGAGCCTGTAGAAATATTGGATCGAATTATCAATCTAAACTATATTCCAATCCTAAATACACATAAAAATAACTTCAAGTTCAGACCAATCCTTTAGAAATTCGTAAGGCATGTACGGAGCAAGTGTCATACGCGTAGTGTATGATGCCGTGGATATATGGGTAAATTCGTAATTTATGGGATCGTATTGTTAATCTAAAACATTCTCGAATCCACGTGGGTTCGTATCCAGTTGGTTTTTCGAAAATTAGTTATAAGTCAACTAATAGCTTAATTATTTTGTAATTTTAGTTATTTTGCATGTAGTTATTATAGTATTTAATTTTAGTTATATTACATACGTTTTATTAGTAAAGTTAGTGTATGATTTAGTCCATAGGATATTTGTTTTTGTAGTGTAATTATTTGTGCATGTGGAATTCACTTTCAAATGGTTCCACATATTTTTAAGTACTTTGAAATGTAAATAAAATGTGCAAAAATTATATGTGTTTTTGCTGGAGAATCAATAAATCATCTTTTTCCATAACAGTTAAACTATTATTTATCAGAAATAAAAACTTCTATGGCAGACTAATTTTTAAGTCTGGTTTATGTTTACACAAATCTAAAACTTTAGATTTCCGAAACTTGGGGAGGGAAAAATGAAAATATGTTAGGACTTTCAATGAATTTAAATGTCATTACACTATTTAAAGTATACAAAAGTAATATAAACAATTTATTGAAATCTCAATCGACAAATTTAAAAAAAAAATGCCATGTTTTGTCATATTAGAAATAGTTAATTCAATTTTGTTATTGTATTTCAAATTTAGGAAAGAGAATCTATGAAATACTTTACTGATAAATGACGAGTGGCAAATGCCACGTGTTATTTGTAAATATTAAAACTACCTAACCTTCACACGAATTAGCATAAAAAAGCGCTGCACATCTTCGTTACGCTAATCACGCGCTTCATCCTAAAAAAAATTACAATCATGCGCCCAAAGAAGTTTCACTTGAAAAACTTTCGATATGTAATGGCATTCAATACAAAATTAAATAAAATCTCCGGCCTATATACTTGCAAAACTTAAAAACAAATATTCACGATGAAATGTTACTTTAATGCTAATGCGTACATACATCTACATATATCAAACAAACCCTAAGTTTCCATTTCGGCGCGCCGACCGGATATTGAACCCGAGGCCGTGACAGGCAAGAAAATCGACTATTCATCACAGTTTGACAACAACTTCCACTTTATTCTCTGCAACAACATATAGTAAGTTAAATTTCTGAATAATTTACATGCCGGATATGTTACTATCAGAGATCGTACTGATAGTAGTTCCTTGTAAAAACTTGTCATATGAACCTTGATACATAAAAATATTATAGATAGGAATAAGGTTTATTTATGCATATTAACATATCAAAATCGGGATTGATGTTATCTGACAAGGTGAAGAATATGTGCTTGTCAAGAGTTGTCTATCACAGTTTGAGATTTCTTTATACACTTTAAATTATTTCTTTGTAAATGTTCAGCTCTTTTCTTTTATCGTTTTCAGAATATCGTTGAATGAATTTTGAGAGCAATATAGAAATAAATTGTATCAGTAATGTTGTAGGAAAATAAATAATCAAGTTTCAACTATCGTACTAGTAAATATCCCTAAGAGACTTATTGATTTGAAACTTCTTAAAAATTTTTAGGAATCGCCTGATTAGCATCTCGAATATGTGCAACGTTTTTTATGCTAATTCGTTTAAAGGTAACAGTAAAACTTTACTGTTTACAAATAACATGTAGCATTTCAATTTGCCACTCGTCATTTCCTAATTTAATATACTATTTTTCATAAATTTTCTTTTCTAAATTTTAAATTCAAAAACAAAATTTATTTAATATGAACAAAAAAACACGTAACATTTTTATTTACAATTCGTCATTTGAAATTTCAATGCATTATTTGTATTAATTGTGGACACTCTGAATATGTATAATTAAATTCATTAATTTTTTTTATTTATAGGTAGCCAAAACAGATCACAATATGTAATATTCTTTATAAATAATTTATATAATAATAAATGTATAGACCTTATTGAGACCCTATATGGTCGCACAGCATAACATTATTGTTTTCAATTTTTTTACTAAGCAGTTATCAAATTTATAAGTTTAAGTATTAGTAAATAAGTGTTAGTTTATTAATTTTAGTTTCTATGGGATATAAATATTACTTTAGTGATGTTAGTCAGCTTTCTATAACAAGCTCATCAAACCCTGTAATGAAATTAATATAATCAAATTTCCAAACATATCTTTCTTTTTCCCTCCCTTATCTCGGAAATCTAAAGTTTTAGATTGGTATAAATATAAAAAACGACAAAAATTTGTTTGCCGAAGAAGTTTCACTTCTGATACTTTGTTCGCACGAACATTTAATTTTATTAGTTATTTCAATATCAATATAGCATTACACGCTTATCGAAATTGCTAGATTAGATGTGATTTTCGCTGATATATCAGATCACAAATATATATTTCCTCGGCATTATGGTAAGACAGATGGGTTCTTGTTAAAAGAAGTCTCGGGTTCCAACAGACTCTTCTAAGCTTCTCTGGATATAAAAACAAACTTACTCACCCCGCAGTGTCGAATCGTGGTGGGTCTATTCTCTGAAAGCCCTCTCTGCTATGAATAAGGAGACCTTGTTCAGCATAGGGATTAATATCGCTTTTTTTATATTACATCTCACCATACATACCATCTCTATATAATATATACAATCGTAATAATCTTTAGAAATGCGCTCAAAGAAAAAAATTGATCGATCTATTGATACACTTTGACTGTAATAAACTCCGTATAAATAAATTGCATTGGCCAATACAAATTGCCGGAAGATATATCTTCCTGACACTTATATAAGACACAATAGGTGTTATAATCAAAAATACGTACCGGGTACATTTAAGGGAACAGATTGGTTATCATCGAAGTTGCCACGTTGTCAATCAATCCTTGTTAACCTTCATTGTTCACAATGAGAGTGATGAATTTGCCAATTCTGATGGGTAATTGATTGGAGGCTGACCCGTGCTATTTATTATCCTATCCCGTCTTATTTTAGAATATCAGTTTCAACATGGTAATTGACACGTTAATCGAAGTTGAACAGGAAGTATAAAGCAAGTATATTGCGGACTAATTCTTTAAACTTTTTACATGGAAAGACGGTTACCATCTATCACAAAAAATATATTTGAACGTGTACTTAAATGGATAAAGAGAAAATTATTTTATTAACGATTGAAAATTTAACGTTGTGGTATAAAAGAAACTTTAGTGACCAAAATTGAGAAAGGTATCCTTAGATGGTTATGGACACGTATAGAGAATGAATATAAGGAGACTGACAAAAAGGATTTATGAGTCAAAGGAAAGTTGGAAGGGGAAGACCGAGGCGAACGTTCCTGGGTCTTGGCAAGTGGAAAAACGTGGTCTCTGCCTACCCCTATGGGATTGAGGCGTGATGCTATGTATGTATGTATGGAAGAAAATTCAAACAAGATTGTAGAGAGAGTGAACTAAGTAGGAGTTGAAAAAATGTAATAAATGCAATTTGTTTTATATTAAAATTACTATTAGGCTTTATATTGTAAAAAATGTATATTTATATTGGACTAATAGCGATGTTTCACGAACATACAATTCCAAGAACGCACATTAATCAAGTACCAGGCTAAATTCTGTAGCTACGTCAGACCATCTAACCGCACTAGTGCAGCGTGATAGACCTCGGTTTCATGAACCTATTAATGCAAAGTAATTCAATTGCATCTGTATTTTATTATACTATTCATGTATACTTGTTAAGTTCTTTATTTACATTAAAACTGGCGGACCCACGCAAAGGCATCTGCGTACACTGAAATGTAGGTTTTAAAGTACGATGACATAGCATTGAAGCTTATATAACTTACATCTATGATATCTTCATTGATATTCAAGAGCAGTTTTGATATACATGAGATATATAAAGCATTAATAGATTTCAAGTGATAAGCAATAATAAATAAAATGGTTTGGTAAACATAAATAAAAAGCGAAAAGATAATACCTTTCTTATATATAGTTTGCTTTTTAATGAATTCACTAATAAATATTTCTGTAGTAATAGTTCTTACGATCTCCTAAGTACAAAAGCAAGCTATTATTTCTTGTCTTACTATGCTATACTAACTAAAATAGAAGAAACCATAGTGACATCATCTTGCTTCAAGCTATACCGACAGGTCGTACCGATTGTCTCTCTTATTGAATGCGTCGACATTTAGACCTAAAAAAAGCTTACCTATTATCAGTACCTAAAACTAATACACAAGAATTTCTCCCATTTGTACTCTTTCACATTACAAAAGCGGAATTGCTGCTTCATCAAAGAAAAAAGAAATTGCTGCTCATCATTCCAACTTAAAACTGCCTCATTGGTCTAGTGGTTAGCATGTTCGACTACAGACATGAGGTCCTGGGTTCGAGTCCCAGGTCGGGCCAATTCGAAATCGATATTGAGTTTTCTATTAAGATTTTCTCAATATTTGCCCGAAGTTGGGAAGTTGGCGGTGTGATCCACCCCCGTGCCTCGGAGAGCACGTTAAGCCGTCGGTCCTGCGCCTGATCTCTCTCCGGTCGTGTCGGATTCCCGTCACA
>JACTOM010000045.1:1386065-1424033 GCA_015832385.1 Elymnias hypermnestra | reverse complement strand
AGACAGAAAATACTATCGGCACTATTGTCGCTATCCTGGTCTTCGCCGTCCTCGTCTTCTTCATCACAACATTAAGAGAATTTAGCTTCCACGTTTGAACCGTGAAAGCCATCCAGACTACTGTTAGCACTAAAACTACGGCCTCTTTTAGCCCGGAAACCCGAAGTTAATACGCTTATAAAGTGTTTAAAAGGACCTGGCTTGTTAGTCATTTTATTATAAAAAAGTGTATTTTTCAATCGGCTGTATTTTGTTAAAGATAGTTCCTCGTGTTGTAGATAACTTTTCATTGCAAACTGCGTAGTCATGTAGTTGTCGCGGCCGGTTAGCTTTTCACTCATAACTTGATTATTAACTGCCAAGTCTTTGCACTAATATTATTGTATACGAGTATAAGTTTTATTAGCCTTTTCGGGGCTTTTCTGGGTCTGATTAATTAAACAAAATAACCGGAAATAAAAAGTTTTATAAATTGGGTCTCGCTAATCTTTCACACAGAGTAGTCATTTGCAGATTATATGTATCAAAACTTTACATTTAGGCTATATTTTAACAATATGTCCATAAGTCCCCAATGAAATATATCCTGCTGACTGTTTTTCCAGCAAAGTATATAAAAACCTTGGTTGAAATAAACGGCGAAGACAAAAACTGTGACATTCCGCATTCCATCAGATCGCAGACAATATTTTGGCGCGTACAAGACGCTTCCGGTGATCCCATAAAAGAACGGATACAAAAACTAAATTTCTCGGTAAATGTAGGGAAAGTGTACAGGCAATTTCGCAGCGTGCTACTTTTATAAAGGGGAATATTTCTATTCATCTGTTTAATATATTTCAAAACATTTTTTTTTCAAATAAATATTCTGCCTCTAGCACATTAAAAAGATACTCGAATTGCTGTCTGATTACATGTAATGGTGAATGATAATACAAACTAATATTGTAGTGTGATAACATTTAAAAATGTAGTTTTCTTATTTATGGATCCTACCAGAACGAAAAGTGAAACTTCTTTGGTAAACATAATTTTAAGTCTTGTTTATATTTATACAAATATTACATTTAAACAATTTACTTGTCATTAAAATATTGAGTGTCGAAAATTAATACAAATAATTTATTGAAATCTCAAAAGATGAATTGTAAATAAAAATGCCACAATATTAGAAATTATTAATTAAATTTTGTACTTGAATTTAAAATTTATATTTTATGAAAAAGAATATATTTTATTTATAAATGATGATTGGCAAATAAAATGCCACAGTAAGTAAGTAGCAGCCCATTAACAACCCACTGCTTGGGACAGCCTTCCTCACTCATATGAGAGATGGTTTTAGAGCATAGACCCACCACGCTGCACCACTGCGCATTGGCAGGCATAGTACAAGCAAGCAAGTGTACTCTCTATTCTTTCACTCTCATAGTCGGACGTGACGGCAATTCGACACGACCGGAGAGAGATCAGGCGCAAGACCGACTTCTTAACGTACTCTCCGATGCACGGGGGTGAATTACACGGCCAAATTTTTCCCAACTTCGGGCAAATATTGAGAAAATCTTAATAGAAAACTTAATATCGATTTCGAATTGGCCCGACCCGGGACTCGAACCCAGGAATTCATATCTGTAGTCGAACATGCTAACTACTAGACCAATGAGCAGGCAATGTCACATCTTATTTGTAAATATTAAAACTACACAACCTTAACTGCAAATAACATAGCTTCATCAAGTATAACGTAAACTCTCACGAGTAAATTAATGTAAGTCCTTAAGATTAAATAAAACTAACGTAAAACAAAACATTTTAAATACAACATAAATGTAAAGAATATATATAAACTAAGCACAATGTAAAGCGGCGTAAATTAATGTAAAACTTTATGTAATGATAAAGAAAAAGATATACGAGGGCTCAGAACACCATGTCGGGGGACAAGCAGAGTAAAATAAAAAAAAAAAATACGCGTTGCATCCGAAAAATTTTTCCTACGTGCGCGTAAAGATGTTTCATTTTAAAAATTTATGCTTGACAGCACGTCTTTCTTGGTCTGACAGTAACTTAAGTCAAACTAGACAAATCAGAAAATACAATTTCCTAAATTTGCCCATCTTTTGAAATCCAAAGACCATTATACCAATTTTTGAAGTTACACTTCTTTTGGCACATTAGGGAAAAATGATGAGAGTTATTTTTACAATGCACGCGCTTATTTTCGAATATTTGGCCTTTGCCTTGCATTGAGTGAACGAATGATGGATGTATTTGAATTTACAAGCAACAATAACTACGGCGTGAATTTATGGTGAAAATTTCGAAGATCCTAACTGTTGCTTATATATTATTTTGCACTTTTTTGGTGCAATCAAGCGTGTATTTCAATAAGACATATCAATGTTTGAAAAAAATGTTATCTTGTTACGCTAAAGAAGTATAACTTCTAACGCGTGTACATACACTCACACTTTTTTTTAAATTTTAAATTGTTATTACTGTAATATTTACCTCTTGCAGTGGTGCGAACAAAGATGAAAGCAGAAATATTGAATTTCTTGCGAACGTTCATCTGACTACATGAATAAACCGCGTCACGTTCTTCCGAAAGCAATCTACATTTTATCATCTTACTACACTTATTTTTTATTATAATAAATGACTCAGTTTAATTTAAATATGTAAATGAGTCGTTAGTGTAAACTTATCAAGATGGATTAGGTTTCTTTTTAAAGATCTTTATAAGTTAAACGTCGTAATGTTTCAATTGCAGTATATGTAAAAATGGACCAACGCATTTTCTAATAAGTAGTAGTTTCCTGTGTATTTTAAATAAATTATGGAAAAGTTTAGAAAATAGCATCGACTTCACTCATTAGAAGTATTTAAAAAGTGAGTAAGTAAGTAGCAGCCCATTAACGACCCACAGCTGGGCACAGGCCTCCTCACTCCGAGGAGCGAGGGTTTTTAGAGCATAGACCCACCACGCTGCTCCACTGCGGATTGGCAGGCATAGTACACAAGTGCACTCTCTATTCCTTCACTCTCATAGTCCGATGTGACGGGAATCCGACACGACCGGAGAGAGATCAGGCGCAGGACCGACGGCTTAACGTGCTCTCCGAGGCACGGGGGTGGATCACACCGCCAACTTCCCAACTTCGGACAAATATTGAGAAAATCTTAATAGAAAACTCAATATTGATTTTTGAATTGGTCCGACCCGGGACTCGAACCCAGGACCTCATGTCTACAGTCGAACATGCTAACCACTAGACCAATGAGGCAGTTTTTAATATAAACTAATAGGCGTCGGTCCAAAATAGATATTAGACAGAGTACTCATGCTTATTTTTGAATAAAAAATACTTTCATTCGTATTTTGGTTAGATTATATTCAATATAACGCGATAGCAAACGTGGAAAGCATCGTTGAGCATTCCTTAAACTAACGATTCCATTTAAAGGAGGGGTGGATGTTCCCGGCTTTGTGGAGTTATTTGTAAGATATCAGACACATACTCATGTTTGCTAATTTGTTGTTCGCATTTTTTACTAAATGCTTTTGCTTACGATAGCAGGCCTTTCCCGCCCAAGTATACAAGCCACAAAATATTAATAATTTAGTACCAAGTTTAGCAAAAGCAGCCTTTTGCTATAAGCAATCTCTTACAGGCATTACTCGGTGAAAGGAATTAATTCACTAGATCGCGGGGAATTATCTTAATTTGCTATAAAACCAGGTGTATTAAATATATATAATACACATCTATAAAATAACATACGTAATTGTATAAACTAATGCATACTTTTAATATAGGTAGATACATAAACTAACAAAAATTAGAGATAATTTGGAGTTTAGACCTATAACGCTTCCTCTAAGCGGATTGCAAGGATAAACTTGACCTAGAAATGTTCACGGAATGTGCAGGTATCCTTATTACCGAAAAGCACAATTAATAATTTGGAACAAGTGAACTTTCAAGATAAAAAAATTTTGAACGTCACTGCTGTAGATTCTATCGTGCGAGTCTCATACAAAAATATCTCGATTTTCTATTAGATTACAATCCAAATATGTGAATAAATTTATCCATTACTAGCTGATCCAGCAAACGTTGATTTGCCATATAATTACTATTATCGCTATTAAAAAATAGGAGTTGGTGATAGAAAGGTGAAAATTTAGGGTTTGTATGCTGTATCACAAAAAAATAAAAACAAAAAATTTTGAGGTTTGTAAAATCGAAAGTAGCTGATTCGCAGACTTTCTGAATATGCATAAAAAAATCATAAGAATCGGTCAGCCATTTCGGAGGAGTATGGGAACGAACATTGTGACACGAGAATTTTATATATTAGATATATACACCCAAATTCATGTCTTTTGGTAATTTGGTAAAAGAAATAAATTTCCAATCTCATTTCCATAAGTATTAAATAAAAGCTATGATAAACGGAATAAAACCAACTTGGGCGCCCCTTTTCATAACAGTTCAAATATTTTCACGAATAATGCCCATTGGGGCGACCTCCGAAGTTTATCTATCCCCAGTGTGACATACTTTTATAAAATAACACATCTATAGCTTACAATATTTCGTATACGGAAAATATATTTACTAATTACGCAAAATATATATAACTTATTGCTCGTTCATAATTCGGATAAGAATATTTTCATTCATTTGACAGTTATTATAAATTCATATCAAGGTCTCCCAAAAACACAACACTAATTATACATCAATCGTTCAGGATGAATTGTAATGATTGTCAAGCGAAAAAGAGAAAAGAAAATCTCGAAATTTAATTAAAAACGTTTTAATAGTGATGACATCGGCAATTACGTCATTCATGTCAAGAGTGGCGCCCATGATGATGCAAAATATGTTTCATGTCTGCTATAATCCATGTAGGTTTTTTTATTACTGTGTAGGGTAATTTTATACTCATTGTGGGAGATTTTTCGATATTGAATTAATTACGAACTTATTTAAGCACTTACAATTTTTATTATATCATTCATAAATATCGGCCCTATTTCCATCACGGCAGCAAATCCAGGTGTCCAAGAAAGAGGCTTAGTTATTTGTGCAAGATTTATGTCTCTCTCTGTATTCACATACTCCTATAGTCTCTCTATTCACATGAACTTTGACTTAACATCTTCTCCGAGGCACAATGCAAATTTAGCAAATTATACAAATTTTTAAGAAAAACAACACTAAGTTTTAATTGAAGAAGTCATGATCTATAGAAGCCGTACAAGCTGTATGCAATATAGAAGCTGCCTCATCGGTCGAGTGGTTAGTATATTCGACTACAGACATGAGATCCTGGGTTCGAGTCCCGGTTCGGGCCAATTCAAAAATGCATACACCCGACTGAGTTTAGGCTCTTCTCAGATCAGGGTGCGAAGAACCCCAGTAACTTTAGATAGTAAGTTGTTCTTCAGTCAAGTCTATCTTAAGTCAAACTAGGCTATAGGGCTACAGCTGAAAATCGGTGCCGTTTGTGAGGTTTTTGGCATACAGCAATACCGAGCTGTTCTGCCTTTTCGGGGCTGGGTGGGGTTTGCACAGCATTTAAACAATTAGTTGTAGTTTCAATGTAGTGCAATTTCACAATGCATGTTTTTCACAGTTGTTTATATCATATAATTATCCTATGCACCGAATAAAGTTATTTTCTTTCTTCTTCTTTCTTTTTTTAATGTTGTCATCAGTCATTCATTTAAATATTATATGGAAAAAAACCGACATTTGACGATTCATATGTGCTGTAATAGGCCTACTTGAATAAAGATACTTTGACTTTGACATTGAGTTTTCTATGATGCGGATGACTGCCAATCCACAGTGGAACGTGGTGGGTTTATGTTAATGGATGCTATTTACTTTTATTCATAAACCATTTGGCACAATATTGTTTTTATGTGAAAGATGTATAACAGCGCATTTGACCGACTCATGCCATCGCGATGCGCCGCCATGTCACCTCTCTTCCCACACCGCTCCACGATATGCCATTTCTCACTATATAAATGTACCGTGTGATCTAATTGAAATAATAGGACAGTTGGTTCCAACAAGTGCTGTTAGATAGATAGATGTATACTTTATTTAACACTACAAAAAGAATCACAGTGAAATACAATACCTTGCCAATGCTGTTGAAAATTTCTTTAGGCGCACTGTGTTCTTAATTTTGTGTATATAGAAGGAAACTCAGCTCAAACACTCGGCAAAACTTCGCTGGTATTTTGTAATTCATTACTTAATATGATATTAATTATTGTACATTATGGAATATAATTTAAACTCAATTAAAAGTGCGTGCGTACTAAGTACACATGCCAGAAGTGAAACTTCTTTGGCAAACTAATTTTTAAGTCCCGTTTATATGTATACAAATCTAAATCTTTTGATTTCCGAGACTTAGAGGGAGAGAAAAAGGAAGATATGTTAGGAATTTAATGAATTTAATTGTCATCAAAATGTTAAAAGTGTCGAACATTAACACAAATAATTTATTGAAATCTCAAATGACGAATTGTAAATAAAAATGCCACGTGTGTTTTATCAATATTAAAAATTGTTACTTAAATTTTGTTTTTTAACTTAAAATTTAGAACATAGAGTTAATGAATAATAGTATATTAAATCAATAAATGACGACAAATTAAAATGCCACATGTTATTTGCAAATATTAAAAAACCTAACCTTCAAAGGAATTAGCAAAAAAATCACTGCAAATTTTGGTGACGCTAATCACGTTTCATCCCTAATTTTGTTTCGTAAAAATATTACCATCATGCGCAAAAAGAAGTTTTCTTCAAAAAAGTTGTATTTCGTACTATTAATTCTGTCCTGAGATCTTAAACATACATCTATTATTTTAAGCTGAAGCTTTTACAGGCACGCTTAACTAGCTGACAAAAGCGTTACGAAAAATGTGATCGGGCGAGGCGAAGTTGAGAGGGAGATATAAGTTAGTGAAGATAGAAAGAGTTACGTTTCATATTTATTATTTATTTGATATGTGTATAGAATTATTCACGTATTATATTCGATAGTATATTGACCTATAATTCAAAATAATTGAAAAAATATATGCTATATCATATTTGTGGTTACTAGATTTGTTTGATGAGTAATACATTTTTTACTGTAAAAATTAAAATATATGCTCACTAATTCTCTATTTCATAAGCAAAATTAAACTCCCTATTAATCTCCAGAAATTATGACGAATAAGTAACATATGGACTATATCGTCGTCCGATATTATCAAATCAATCCATCAACAAGAAATTCGCTCGTCGTGGAAAACAAAATGTCAGTGGATTAAACATTCGTGTTATCGTGGTGATCTTGCAGATATTGTTTATGTTATAAGGAAGTTTTTACAGCTTTATATACTTTTTTTCCTCAGCCTAATCCGTAATAAATCGATATATTACAATTTCTTTAATATTTTATCTTGTTTACAATACAGAGTGACTCGCTTTCCTGTATAAAGGTATTATCCTTTCAATTTTGTCTTTTTATTACCGATAGCTTCGGTCTTGTCCTGGTAAATGATGGCACAGTCTAAGGTGGTAACGTGCTGACCTGTTCTACACAGCATCTTACCGGAAGCTAAACTTATTACTTGGCATGTCTTTTGCTACGGAACTATCCACCGATGAAGCCTTCTACCAGTCCAGATCAATAAAAATAAACGGTACCGTTTACTTTACACATCTATAGAAAAAAGCGCGCTGTTATTCTAAAGCTAACAAAAATATGAAGACTTTTAATCCGGTGTTCCAAGGAGTTTTATTTGTAACTGTTTTTTCTTACACTAAATACAATAAATATCTTTCCGAAGTATCAATCGTTTAAAAACACGGTTTTTTAGATTTATATAAGAAGTTTCACTACAAAAAATAAAGCTAAATGCGTTACTGTTCACTGATTTACCATTTATAAAACGATACCTAATCCTCCATGCAAAAGTAATTGCAGAGATATCGACGTTTCAGGGGCCATGACAACTCGTTGAACTGCTTACCAGAGTCGTGACTCGAGTTAATCTGATCAATTGCGATAGCCTACGAAGTTGTATTTTCTATGTATAACGCCTGATATTGTAACTTGAAACAAATATTTTTAATTACTAGTACGGTGTACAGCAAGCGTTTAACGTCCCACTGCTGGGAAGGGCCTCCACGTTTATAAGATTAAGTTTCTAGAACATTGACTCACCACGCTACTTCACTGCAGATTAGCAGGCTTCACATATTCTAAAATTACTCCAAGATTAAACCGGTTTCCTCGCGGTAAAAAGTAAAAAAAACACTGGCAATTCCTTTCCCGAGAAAAAATGGGGAGGTACGCTAATGTCACTTTTATATAATCCGACTGAACATAAAAATAGATCTGATTGTTTAGTAGAAATTTCTACTAAACAATCAGACAGACATACATTCAAACAAAAGAATTTAATATCTAAAATCAAAGACAAATCGTTCTGGGTGATGTCATCTCAAAGTTTCCGATCCCTTGGAAATGACATATCGTCGTCGTCGTGTCAACCGATGGATGTCCACTATTGGATATAGGTCTCTCTTAATGAATTCCAATGGGCCCGATCCGGCGCCGCTTGTATCCAGCGGCTGCCAGCGACCCGCCTGATGTCAACGGTCTACCTGGTGGGGGGGTCTGCCGACACTGCGTTTTCCGGTGCTTGGCCGCCACTCTAGCACCTTCGGGCCCCAAAGTCTATTGGTTCTGCGAACTATGTGCCCTGCCCATTGCCACTTCAGCTTTGCAATTCGGTAGGCTACGTCGGTGACTTTAGTTCTCCTTCGGATCTCCTCCTTTCTGATTTAATCACGTAGGAAAACCCCGAGCATACCCCTCCCCATTACCTGCTGAGTAACTCTGAGTCTTCTTACGAGCCCCATAGTCAGCGGCCATGTCTCGGAACCATATGTAATCGCTGACAACACGCAATAACATATCAAATTATCCAAAATATTATAGAATCCACATAACACAAAAACTTCATCATAATCAGTCCAGTTTATTGTAAAAAACTTATGCGAACAAAAAAAAACGTGATTTGTCCTGAGGTTAAATTTATGATTAGTTATGGACAAAAATTAAAAGAAAATACCTCTTGTTAAAAATAACGTTTGCTTTGGTTTTATAGTGTGTACTAATAAAACGTCGTATTGAAATTTACTCGTTTAAACGTTTCTTGTTCTAACACTGATCTAAAGTTAAAGCTATATTTTAAAGTTAAACTTAAAATTTGTGGTGACCCCTGTTATATTTATAAATAATGTAGTTGCAATATTATGTTATTATTTTATTGTTGTGGACAGGTAGAGAATTTCAAACGTGGTTTTCAATGTTTATTTTGTAACCCATTCAAAGCCTCAATCAACATTTAAAATGGCCGACTGGATATTTGTTTGCAATCTCTCTGGTGTTTTATATAGAACGTGCGATCCTCTTAACAAGATATCATACGGTTTTAAAAGGCCTCGCAGGCGCAATGGTGGGAGTACCCGCTTCGCTAACAGAGATTCTAGATTCAATATCTGGCAGGGCAAATTTTGGAAAATGCATTATCTAATCGTTCCCAGTCTGGCCTGATGGAAGACTCCAGACGTGGCTAATTACCTCTGCTAGTGAAGCAACTCCTAGCACGAGTTCTTCAATATTTCATTAGATTCATTTCGTAACCCTTCTTCTTAAATTATCTCAAATCTCACACATAGTTAGATAGATAGAATACTATTTATTGTACACCGTAAATAAAGATTTGTATTACTAAAGATATGCGAGTACAAAAGACGGCTTTATTGATTTCTTCCAACCTTTGGGTGCATGCAAAGCCTAGTATTAATATGTTAGGTGGTCTACAATAATATATTAATACATACATATCATAATATCATAATACATATCATAATATAAATATAATAATATAGTATAAGTATTATCATACTTATATTTAAAGTATCTCAATAAATATTATGCTTGTCATCATATCCAGGAAAAATTGACAGATAATCATTAGTTATATGCCTTTAAAATAAATTCCGTGATTAAGTTTCTAGTTCTAGAGGAGTGTCGTCATTTAATATTTAACAAAGTATAGACGAAACTATAGTTTAATATTTGCAATAGTCTTTTAAAAGCCTATTAATTTATGATTTCGCATTTCTCCTTAAAATTATTTTATTGTGAACCCCGGAAAGTTTATTTTTCACTTAAATCATATAAGGTTTCTCCGAAGATTAAGTTAAAAATCGTAAAAAACATTTATGTATAACAAATATTACACATATTGTATACCCTACTTTATACTATGCAATTAATAATCAAGCGCAAAGGAAGTTATCTTCAACATTTCGTAATCAAGTTGGCACATAACCTAACTCAAACGCAAACATGAAACTACTAAGTAATTCTCGAGATTTGATTAATGATGGACTTCCTGCTAACGCCATTTTGTTCTAACAAAATCAATTATCGATCATCGTGCATTTAGATAGTTTGGGCTTTAGAAAAACTTTTAAGAAGATTGAAAATTCCACGAATTTAGGAAATTATTTGGTCTCGGTAATCTATAATACCAGATTTTAAGAATGGACGTTGTAAGCATTAATCTGAATATATATTACCGCATATAAGTTTTTGTGTGGCCTCGCTGGCACAATGCTACGAGTAATAGCTTCGCTAATAGAAGCCCTGAATTCCTTGCAGGGCATATTTAAGAAACCTCGCTACCAGCAAAAAAATGACGCCACGTCAAAAGAATCCGGTACGGTGCTGNCGACCCCGCACTGGACGACGAAGTGTAGGAAGACCCCCCACAAGGTGGACCGACGATATAAGGAGGATCGCCGGTAGCCGCTGGAGCCAGGCGGCACAAGATCGGATCTTGTGGGCATCATTTCGTGAGACCTATGTCCAGCAGTGGACGTCCATCGGTTGAAGCGACGACGACGACGAATCTATAATACCAGATTTTAAGAATGGACGTTGTAAGCATTAATCTGAATATATATTACCGAATATAAGTTTTTGTGTGGCCTCGCTGGCACAATGTTACGAGTAATAGATTCGCTAATAGAAGCCCTGAATTCCTTGCAGGGCATATTTAAGAAACCACGCTATCAGCAAAAAAATGACGCCACGTCAAAAGAATCCGGTACGATGCTGTCTAGAAACTATAAGAGGTATCTTTAAACTAGGTTAGTACGATTCCATCTTTGACTACTTCATCAGTGAGATTACAGCAAAGGGCTTTTTTAGCGCTGAATAATACTTTATGCTAGCCGGATGAAGTATACACCTCCACAGGGAAGTGTGGCATTCGCTGACTGTACCAGGATATGCACTTAAACCCAGCCAAATCCTCTTCATCCAGATGGTGCGTTCCAATGTCCGCTGCCGCAATCAGCTCTGGGGCTCCCGGATAAATCCGACTTAAGTTCGGGGAGAGCAGACGAGCACAATTGCGGCTCCTCACGCCACCCTCCCCCCTTCTTCGGCAAGTAGGGAGTAGCGTCTGCCATAAGCTCCTTTTTCTTGTCTAGTGCCTCCTTCTACAGGATGACAGCCTCGCAGAAGGAGGCAACTGCTCTCCAACCTAACTTATTACCCAGTATAGCGCCCACTATGACAGCCAGAGGCTAACATGCCCGCAACAAAATGTAATATATAAACCCAAACAGTAGTTAAGTTATTGGTAGTTCTAGAATTGTTTTATTTGCTTTAATAAAGCGCTATGTTATGTATAAAATATTTATAAATGACAATTCCGTATACGTAAACCAGCTACCAAGTGTAGCTATAAATTTAAATTAAATTGTACACAATAGTTACACCGATACAATTTTATATTATTGTAAAAATAAAAAAAAGATATTATATTTAAGAATATAAATCTGGCGTAATGAAAATATAAGACACAACAAAAATGTTGTACGCTTGTAGATAAGTTATGGGTGTATACATACCGTCATTGGATATGAAAAACGTGATTTACAAGGAATCCCTTTTTGTAAATCAGAACAAACGACAATATTTATGACTTTCCATTAAAATTCAACGTAACAAAATCCAAAGTTGCCCCGAAACTTTTGCATACGAAACTCGAAGTTTACAAATGAAAACTTTAAAATTGGCGACGCTGTGTCGAAGTGTTATGCTTACACAAGTTCACAGACATGAAATATTCATTGTGATGAATTCTCATTTGGGAAAACAAATGTTTCTCATGTAAAATTATAACTAGCCGTTAACTTAAAAAATATACAAAACAATATTTCGTATGTAATATATTACAAATTTATATTAAATTAAAGACCATTTAAAACACAAACACACTGTCTTTAACACAAAGCAAATATAAATTGGAACTCCTTGAATGCCATTCACTGACATATAATTTTGTTCTGTACCTGCATATATTGTTTTCTGTCACATATTTTTGTACCCTAAAAGTTTGCCTAACATCTTAGACACAAAGTTAACCATAACTTAAAAAACGATTAAATACTACGTTTGGTAATTTTGGTATCAATATTAATTTAGAAGAACTTATTAAATAAGTCAGAACGATTTGTTATTTGTTTAATATTTGTCTTACGTGTAAATATAAACACATATTCTTCTTCTTTCAGTAGCTCAAATGGATTTCGGCATCGCTGGAATATGCATTCACTTCGTCTATATTTTCACATATTTATTATTAAGTAAGTATTAATTTTAAATTAACGTATGTTTATGCTATCCATTGTTAGCAAGCAAAAACAATGGATGTCTGTCTAACCCTTTGTTTGACTTATGCCGCCCAAACCTGGCCAATAACAAAAACCAAGCTAGAAAAGCTCAAAAAATGTTGACGAGGAATGAGACGAAGATTTTTAAAACTAAAACTCAATGACAAAGTGAGCAAGTGAATTTAAGAAATAACACCCTACCTAAGATGTCGTGAAGCACGTATTGAGACAAAAGTGGAAGTGGACTGGTCATATCCAGAGTCAAAGACAAAAAAAAGATGGTTTTACAGAGGACCCAATAGACTCAAAACGGAAGCAAGGTCGACCACAAAAAAGATGGTGAGAATAGCAGGGAAGACGTGGACACATCCAGCCAACAAAAAAAGAGATTGGTTAGAAATGGAGGAGGCTTTCGCAGTCACAGGTGGTCCTTACATGATATAAATAACTAAAGATTAGGGAATTTTAGTAACACACTAATCGGAAATGCCACTACAAGTTACACTATTATTGAAAATTTAATTCAATTTTCGATATACCTTTTTTAACCGACTTCAAAAAAGGAGGAGGTTGTCAATTCGTCTGTATGCTTTTTTATGTTTATTACCTCATAACTTTCGACTGGGTGAACTGATTTTAATGATTATTTTTTTATATTTAAGGTGGTGCCTTTGGTGTTTTTATTGGTGGTTAGGATTTGTCCTATTCTGGTGATGGCAACCATGAGAAAACCGTATTAGTCTTGAATTGCATTAAGCATATGCGCGACTAATGGACGAATAACTCAAAAACACGCCACCCGATTTCCAAGTTTCGATTTTATTGCGAGGATATACTTTAAGGGTTGTCATGGGATCCATGACCAAAATGCAAAGTAACGGAACTCTTCAATTCTTAGTAGCAAATTAATGATACTAGGCAAATTTTTTTATAAGCTCTCCGGATATACGAGTCACCTGCCGTAACGTCGGTATCGTGAAGTGACTGTTGTAATTAAATACGATGATCAATGGAACTCCTCAACGGCTTACAGTAAGGGTGCAATTTATGGCAGAATATATAACTGCATGTAATCAAATTGCAATGACCTTACGTTTGTTGCTGCATTACAATAATTTCTTTAGGCGTATTATGTGTAAAGCGGTGGCAGTCGAGTGGGGGGGGGGGACTTTTGCGTATTAGTGATGAGCTCGATTACCATATAAAGCACTATCTCCAAAATACAGATAAAGGTTATATGCCATATATTTAGATAGTTTTATGTATACTTTCTATATATGTAAGTATTTTATTGTATAACATATATATATGTGTATTGCATTATATGTGTAATAGTGTGTAAATATTTGTATGTATGTTTAGGCCTATCCAATATTTTCGTCTTTTCAACCGATGGACGTCCACTGCTGGACATAGGTCTCACGTAATTATGTCCACAAGGCCCGATCTTGCGCCGCCTGGCTCCAGCGGCTACTGGCGACCCTCTTTATGTCGTCGGTCCGCCTTGTGGGGGAGCTCCCTACACTGCGCTGCCCGTTGCGGGGTCGCCACTCCAGCACCTTCGGGTCCCAACGTCCATCGGTCCGTCGGACCATGTGCCTAGCCCATTGCCACTTCAGGTTCGCGATTCGTTGGTAGGTACTTACATCTTTTTAAACCCAAAGGTTGTCTGAAAAAATTCGCTATCTAGCGATAAGACCACCCTTTGCACATTTTTTTCTATTACTTCTAAGTTTCTGTTTATTATTGTGTGTATTTTATTAATGTGTAATAAACAGTATTAAAAAGAAACAGATTGTTGGTAGCGTTGTGGAAAATTAACCGGCATGCAATGTTAGAGGTTGCGGGTTCGATCCAGGTTGTGACGGCACTAATGTAAATATTACTTTGTGAAGTTGTTTCATTTAAACGGTGTTGCCTCATATAAGCAACCCATTAGGTGTACCCATATTCAGACAAATTTGTTAATTTCATACGAAGACCTTAACTTTTTAGAGCATATATTATTATTTTGGAATTATTCTGAAAGCGATTCTTTATTTGTTATTTTTTTTTTATTTATTATTCAAACGTGCAATAGAGTAAAAAATATATTTAAATTTACATCACATTATCTACCATAAACAGGTTTCAATTTGTTAAGATATATTTAAATGATTTCAGCAATGATTGACTAAGCACCTAACTTTTTAATATAAGACAGCATAAAAGTTCCCCTTTACCCCTTCTCTCGAATGAACTACGTAAATATAACCACCCATATTCCGCACCGTTTATTCTTCCTCGGATCATAAAACAGTCAGCTAATAATGAAAAGTGGCATTTACATCAAATTTATTTCAAATAAAACACTTAAGAATAAACCCACTATTTGTTACACGTCTCGTTCCATTCGCCGGGACAAAAAAGAGATATATTAAATAAATCTCTGTCTTCGATAGATTTGTTTTAGCAGACGTCGACATTTTGAATTTATCATTGTCTCCGCAAGACCTGAGCTCTGGAATAGAGCTCAATACCTATAATTCAGAATATATTTTACACGTTTCAAGACAAAGCAACTTGAGGTTTAATACGAAGCTTGTTGCAAATGTTGTGGTTTCATAATAGAATTATAAATTTTTATTTATATTGTGTACTTTTTAGCACTTGAATTTGATGTCAGATGATAATATTAGATAATAAATAGAGTTTTACATATATCACGACAAATGTCAACGGAAAACTATCTCCCACTCAACCATTCGTTATTTGATTTCCAAAATCATATATCTATTCTATTTATATATCTATTTATATATCCAGGTATCTATTGACTCATCATGATATCTCTGGAACCATAAGGCTTTAGAAACTTAGAATTTGGTCGGAATATACCTTTTGCCGAGTAGAGGTTAGCTAAGAACGAATTTTACGAAATTCCACTCGCAAGGGGGATTGCGGAGTTATTAATTAAAAATATTCAAATTTTCACATTAAAAAAAAATCAAGCTTCAAATTTGGTCAGAATTTTTTATCTTGACATAATGGAAACTATCAAAAGTAAATTTTAGGAAATTCAATCGTCAAAGGGCAGTGCGGGTAGGTTTCTTCTCTGTAAAACAATTTGCCTAAACTAACGAAAATGCTTCTAAAAAACATTCGACGCAGACGAAGTCGCGGATTTAGCTAGTCTATATATATATAAGCGTGGGGTGTTTATTACAATTATAGTCAAGTCACCATATTCTTTTAAGCATACATTTCATGTTCTATTTATAACTTCATTACAATCGTTAACACGTCAAAAAATATTTTATACTTATTAGTTTATCGGTTTATGAAATTGCCTTTCTTTAATGGTTTAAACTTTTGATTTCTTAACAATATTGGCTGTAATATTGAGGCACGAGGAAATTGTAATCTGTGATATCATTTAATGAAATATGTAATATTTAATTTAATATTTCAATGAAGTTGTAACTAGTTTGGGGTTAAATATTACCTCATAGCAGTTATAAAACTGCGAGTTTAGCACCGGAAGCAATTTATTAATTTTAAAACTTTGCGCTACCGTTTTGCTATAATGAGATCGCACTTTAATTCCTCAACTTTTTAACTCAAAATTTATAGTTCAAACATATTAACGCCACAAATTAAAAAAAAGGTATTGATGTTTTCGTTATAGATTTCACTCGAGACTTTAGCATGATAAGTTCCAGACAAATTTCAGAATCAAACTTTTTCTCCTCAAAATGTAATTTTTCTCATTTATATCTATCGCCCATCTCCCAAATTGTAACTTCAGGAATACGTTTTATTTATATTATCTGTAATACCCTATTTCATCCCTCTTTTAAAAGTTTAGAGGTTTAATTGTATAAATGTAGGAGATAAACAAACTCACTCTTGAATTTATATAATAATATTAATCAAATTAAAATAAGTTCACTTGATAATTACAGAAATAGACAACAATTTCATTTTTTTTTTTTTCAAATTTCTTTCTTTGTTTCATTGTATGACATTTGATGGCGTGAAATGGTAAAAACATTATTGTATAAAAATGTACTCAGTATTACGAGTTAAGTACCTATATATATAAGAGATATCCAGGTATTGATTCATCATTCTGGAACCATAAGGTGTAGAGACTTGAAATTTGGTAGGAATATTTCTTTTGCCGAGAAGAGGTCAGCTAAGAACAGATAAATTAATGGAAATGCTACCCAAAAAACATTCCACGCAGACGAAAACGCGGGTTCAGCTAGTATTATAATATATGATAATAGTAGCAGATATTATAGTCTTCACAAAAAATGATATAATTTCTAGGATCAATAATTACTTTATTTACGAGACTAATATATTATTTATTGCTTTATGTAACAGAAAGATCAATACTATTGGTTTTGTACGTTGGTATGGACAAATGAAATGAAATATTTATTTATTAGGTACAATTTATACATTTTTTCTGTGACATCCGTATTTTCCCGTATTTTAGGTGCCAGTGCCTACCCAAACAATGTACATGGTATATAACAAACTAAACGTACTCAAAACAAAACAAAGATATTATAATTATAGAAACGGTTCTGGTTTCTTATTCCGCAGGGCAAATTTAGAAAAATTGCACCTAGTTTGTCCGAGTCTAGACTTTTGGGATACTTCGGCCGTGACTAGTTACCATAATATTAGCAAAGAAGAGCCGCTAAGCAAAATCCTTTTGTTCCGTAAATTAAATTACCTCTTATCATGTTAGCGCGCCTCAATTTAAGACTTTCATTAATCATAAGGTGGAATTACAGACAAATGTACAGTCTAAGAAGTTGCCACAGTATAGTGATCGTCTGCGCCATTTTCATCATGAATCCTTGAGTGACTGCAGAAAAACGTTGGACGTTACTGTTCTATAAAAACGAATTAGCGGCTTAATTGATAGTCAGTCTTACTTATTATCTCAAACAAGCATTGCCGTTCCAACGAGAATACCATGATGTAATAAATATTTTCCATTCGTCTTACAATTGGCTATTATTTTACTTTAATATAACTATAAAGCTACTCTTGCCACCAAGACCGAAATAGTCATTTTTCTATAGTATTATGAGGACACTTTGCGCAAAAATTCTGTTTTCAAAATTTGTAGTTTTGGGTCCTCTCTATTAATACACCTTTTTTAAATATTATTATAGATTGATTGCCTATACATTATTTTTATGCATTTATTATTATACCTCTAATTGAGGTAACATTTAGGACAATTGCTATAATCATTCTTTAAGTGTTTATATTTATGTTTACCGTGTCGGTGTAAAATCAAAATTAGAATATTATTCTTTATTCAAGTGGCTCAAAAAGTACTTTTAAACCGTCAGTAGTCTGTCGGTTGTTAACAAATCTACCACCGGTTGGGATAGTTGAATCCGCTGAGAAGAAACTCAACGGTTACTCTTTTAGAGATAGTTGTGTATGTAACAATAAGTAATACTTTGCTTCTGTATGCAACTGGAATCATATGCCTTTTGTAAAAGTATGTTTTTGACATAATTCTTAAAACTATGTGGGGGCAAATCTAAAACTGTTTGCGGTATCTTATTAAAAATGCGTATGCTCAACCGTACAAATGATTTTTGAACTTTCTTCACTCTAAAATATGGGATTACAAGTTTGTTTCATTTCTTGTATTAAAATTGTACATTTCACTTTTGTTGCTGTATATATTAATATTATCACTGTTATACAAGATATTTTTCAATATATATTGCGACGGTACTGTGAGAATTGATGTTTCTTTGAATTTATCTCTAAAAGAAGCACGAAATCCTAATTGATATATGGCAAGTAACAATACAAAAATTCAAAGTTAAATATGTTCAATATTAATGTTGAAATATGAGATATCACACACGAGAGAATGTTGAATCACCTAAAAGCAAACTCGTCGGAGAAGTCGTGTTGGATATCAAATGACAACCATTATCAACAGTCTGAAAAGGGTCTAGACAAGGCTGACAGAGCACATATTCATACTAAACATTCCCGTCTGCTCCGCTTTTGATATACTATTAAATAATGGAGGCGTGAATTTTATACGGTATACTTATTATAAATGGAGATACGACCTTGACCTCGTTGGTATAATGATACATGCACTCACTTCGCTAGCAGAGGTCTTGAGTTCGATTTCTGAAAGGAAAAATATAGGAAACTTGTTGTTCTAACTTATCTGAACCTGAATTGGCGAGAGGCTTTGCGATGGTAATATTATGTGTAGAGACAATAATACCTCTTACCAGGTTAGCGCTAATCTACCTTAGACTATCATAGTTACCATCAAGTAACAGACACTAACCTCTCAGCAATAAAAAAACAATAATGTTTTAAAAATATTATAATAGAGATAACAGTTCAAACAAAAATTTACACTGTCTATTAAAGAAAACCATGATAAAATACATTATTAAAAGAAACTTTAAAACACGACATAGTATGTTTAAGTTAATTTTACCTTTTCATTTGTCATATAAATTAATAATAAGTAGATAATAGTTTGCTGAATGTGTACTCATGTGTTAATATTAAAATTCTTAATATTTTAATAAAGAATCACAAGCATAAGGAATGTTTATTAATTTTTTTTAATGTACGTTATCAAATAACACAACGTCAATTTCCTATCTACATCTTCAAACCAACTTACCACCTTATTTCCTAACAATTAAACCCTGAAAATAGATACGACTAAAAACGACTTCTGAAACTCACATATTGAAAAGTATTGTATTGTAAACCTAATAAATATTTTACCTAATCTTTTATCAAAGACGGATTAAGGTACTAAAAATATACAAGAATTTTGCTGTGGTCATGTTAATTTTTAATGTTTAAAATCTAGAAAACAAAATATTTAAACTTCATCAGGAAATGTATGCGGTAATACTAAAAGTCTGTTACAAATAACAGGCAAAACTCTTGACTTTACATGGAAATTACACGTTCAGGTAAATTTCCCCGCTATGACTAACTTCCTTTCTATCAAATTGTGATGAGATGCGTATATTTGAGTCTGAACTGATATTCAACCGCTATTGATTGAACTGCAAACTAGGTCTACCGCAATGAACAATAATGGCTACGATCAAATGAGCGACATAAAAGCTGTAAGTATTTAAAGATATAAAGATATTTTTATAGAGCTAGAGGAGGCAAAAGTCGAGAAAAGGTCTAATATTATATTGTAAGGAATTCGCAATACCAGTATAGGGGAGGACATCTTCCTATAGAATGTTATAAAGAATGCACCTTGAAGCAGCTGACCGACAAATGTCAAAGTATAACTCTACAAAAAGATTTATTGTATGTTCTAAAGTTTATTACATAAAAATTATAATCGTTGAAATGTTCTTTCAATTAATTAGGTTCTAATCTACTATAATCTTTTAGTTTGAAGTTAAAGTATTTGTAGACCCAGGCATGCACATGCAATCAGCTATTTATGACAATAAGTAGCTGATAATACTATTATAAACTAAGAACTAGAATAGTATCCTATATGCACAGATGAACTCGCGGGCACCAGCTAGTGTTTTATTTCATCCAATCCGATGAGACATAGCGAATTTCACATAATCTAGTGTACATACATAGCCACGCCTTGTTCACTTCGGGGTAGGCAGAGACCACGTCCTTTCACTTGCCACGATCCTTGCACATCTTCCTCGCTTCTTTCATTCTCATTTAACCTGTCATACATTTTCGTCGGTTTAGAGTACTCATGACCTGGCCCTTATTTAAAATGTCCTGGATTTGGTCCAGGAACGTTCATCTTGGTCTTCCCTTCAACATTTCCACTGAGTCTTGACTCATAAATCCTTTTTGATAGTCTCCTTTCATTCATTTTCTTTACGTGCCCAAACCATCTAAGCATTCCTTTCTCAATTTTAGTCACTACATCTTTTCTTATAACACAACGTTTTCTTATCACACTATTTCTTACTCTGTGTAAATATTGCTAATATTTTTATATCTAATAGTGTAAATATTGTTATATGTACTCGAAATAGAACCAAGTAGTAATTAATCTAATGGCTTTCCAAAAAAATCAGGCATTAAACCCAGGAGTATAAAAAAGTTTCGCAATTGTTTCTGACGTAGGATTTTACTGTAGTTATTTTAGCGTTACAAATATAATTACTGGTGGATAGATAAATTATATTTGTAACCTCACAATAGACTTACTAATAAAACGCTGTACAGCCATTGTAGTTTATATAAATTACAAATAATAAACGCAAATAGACGTAAATTGTTTTTCCAATTCTGAATAAAGAAAACTAATTTTTAAGTATTGTTTATATTAATACAAATCTAAAACTTTACATTTTCATGACATAGAGAAAGGGAAAAAGGAAAAATACAAATAATATTGAAATCTCAAATGAGAAATTGTAAATATAAGTCCACGTTTTTTTCTTATTATTAGAAATTATCAATAAAATATTGTTTTTGATTTAAAATTTAGAAAAGACAATTTATGAAGTGAACGTTTGTATTTTTATGTTAATATTTAAGTTTCCTTCCACAAATATCAAACTTAGCTACAATGAATCTTTAAGTTATATACGCTTATTAGCTGAACCGCGCAACTTCGTGTCTCATATTCATAAGAATACTTTACGATCTATAAAATATAGCTCATATAATTTATAAAAATCAGCCAAACTAAAAAATAAGGGCAACGAGAACAAACACTGAGACACGAGATTGTTATATATTAGATAAATATACGTTCTGCAAATTCGTATACAGTTTCAGAGCTCCTTAAATCTCAAAATGACTTAAACGAAACATTCTGCTCTGTAATATAGAAATATTAATTTTATGAATCTTCATCAACAGATTTCCTGACATGAATATTAACGAATAGAGTTGAGTTATTAACGCGATTGTAGGTCGATGGTATTATATTGTGAAAAGTGAGCAAAAGCCTTCAAATATGAAACACGATGGCACTAGAATGTTTTTCACATTTTGCATAATGGTACGTTTTGTTAGTAAGATGTTAAATAGCCCACAAACGGAGGCCTATTTTGGACCCTAGAATATGCATTTACGCTGTGTGTTCAAAAAGTATCGGGAATTTTGTGTTTTTTCAAAAATTATTTATTTATTCATGAATATCTATTTTGTCCCCTTCAAAGTAATCCCCATGAGATATTATACACTTGTGCCAACGGTTTTTACAATCTTCGAAGCTCTTCAAAAATTCAGTTTTTTTTTATCTTGTTCAGCTCCTCCTTCGATGCCGTCTTTATCTCGTCAAGAGAAGAGTAACGTCGTCCTTTCATGGGCCTCTTCAGTTTAGGGAACAAGAAAAAGTCACAGGGGGCCAGATCTGGGGAATACGGTGGCTGCGGCATCATTAGTGTGTTGTTTTTGGCCAAAAAGTCGCGCACAAGCAACGATGTGTGAGCAGGGGCGTTATCGTGGTGCAAAAGCCAATTTTTGTTCTTCCACAAATCCGGGCGTTTCTGGCGGATTGCTTCGCGCAAATTGCGCATAACTTGCAGGTAATATTCCTTATTGACCGTTCTTCCCTGTGGCAAGAACTCATGATGCACCACGCCCCTGCAATCAAAGAAAACTGTCAGCAAAACTTTCACATTCGATCGAACTTGGCGCGCTTTTTTCGGTCTTGGTTCGTGCGGCAGCTTCCATTGAGATGATTGAGCTTTGGTTTCCACGTCATAACCATAAACCCACGATTCGTCACCAGTTATGACCCTCTGGAGCAAATTTGGGTCGTCGCGGACAGAGTTTAACATCTCATTAGCAATGTTCATGCGATGCTGTTTTTGGTCACAATTGAGCAATTTTGGTACGAATTTCGCGGCGACCCGTCTCATGCCCAAATCATTGATAAAAATCGAATGGCACGAGCCAATCGATATGTTTAGGTCCTCAGCAACTTCTCTAACGGTGATTCGACGATTGGCCAATACCATTTTCTCCACTTCATTAATTTTTTCGTCTGTTGTTGAAGTGCTCGGGCGTCCGGCACGCTCTTCGTCGTTCACATCTTCTCGGCCTTCTGAGAACATTTTGTACCACCGATAAACGTTGCTTCGGTCCAAGGTAGCTTCTCCGTATGCCACAGTCAACATTCGGAATGCATCCGCGCACTTAATTTCGTTTTTCACACAAAATTTGATACAGGTTCTTTGATCCATTTTTTTGAATAGGTAAAAATCGAAGACGATCCAAAACACGTGCAAGCAAAGCAGCTGTCAACAATTAAATGAACATTCAAAATGGCCGAGCTTGTCGGCATAAGTGAGAGACATGAGTACCAACATAACGCCACAAAAAATTCGAAATTCGAATATACGTAACCCGCGAAAATTAAAAATTCGCGATACTTTTTGAACACACCTCGTACATACCAACTCCAACCTATGATCATAGAAAACTAAAAAAATATACAATTTTCTAACTTTCCCTTCCGGGAATTGAACTTCAAAGCTCGGTTATGTACCTGATTACGAGCACCATAACGTCAGCGGGACATCAAAAACCTTACTAGCAGAAAGATTCTTAATATTTTAAATTTGTTTTTATAGTGAAACTGCTTTAGGCACATGAGCGTAAAATTTGACGGAGTAAACGCATGATTAGCGTGATGAAAATGAGCAGCGTTTTTTTTATGTTTGTTACCTCATATCTTCCGACTTGGTGGACCGACGTCGATGATCATTTTTTTATATGAAAAGTGGTGCTTATCGTAGGGTCCCATTTTTTGTCCAGTTCTGATGATGGCATTCATGAGAAAGCCGTTTAAATCTTAAATTTGGATCAAGCATGTGCGCAACAAAGTGACGATTAACTCATGATCACGCTAACCGAGATCGATGATTCGTTTTTGTTTTGGAAAGGATATACATTAAGGGTTGTTTGATAATAGTTTGGTTAGGTTTTGATCTTGGGAACCATGACAAAGTAATGGAACTCTTCAATTCTTAGGAGTAAATTAATGATACTCGGCAGAATCTTTTATAGGCTATCCGGATATTTGAGTCACATACCATCTTGGAAAACTAAAGTTTTAGATTTGATTATATATAAACAAGACTTAAAAGTTAGTTTGGCAAAGAAGTCTCACTTCTGACATGTATACTCTGTACACACGCACTTTTTTGTTTTCAATAGTAAATATAATATATTTTATATTAGCCACATATATAACAAACAGTTTTTATTTCATTCAATATTCATAAATTACTTTAACATGTACAATTAATAAGATATTGTGATAAACGACATCCTCATCATATCTCATCTGTCGACTGTGAATACTTTTTCATACACCTGGGGTTCCTATTTTTTGAAGACCTTTCAAAGCGAACGTGTACATCATAAAAGAACCCTACTGCCGAATTCAGCTCTAAAACTGTTGTAAAAATACACCGCAAAATTACAAAATGGAAACTCTTCTGTTTTGAACACTCAATGTAAAGACTATATGTATAAAACAAAGTCAGGTTAAGTATAACACTTATAACACACAAACGGATGGATACATATTAATAATCACTTTATTTAGGATTCGTCTTCACCCCCCCCTGGAATAGCAGAATTAAAATATCGAAGCAATACCTGGCAGAAATCTGGAATGATATCGAAATATATAATAAAAACTCGAATGGAAATGGTTTTTTTTGCGATGTCATCAGATCAAGTGGTTATATAAACGATGTTGAAAACACCAAAACTTGTTGAGAGGTAAATTACCTCTTAGTTTCAATACATAATCTAGTGGTAACCAGCCACAGCCGATGCCCTCCACCAATTTAGACAAATTTGAAAATGCTATTTTTTATTAGATCTACTCACTTAGACTAGAAATTTCACAAGCATATACCTTTCGTGACGTAGAGTCCCAATAAAAACGGGTCCCTACTTACTCTCAAGGGATCATCATTATATAAACACTGATCATATTTTATAAATAAAACACTGTGATATCTCTTAATTTATTCACCCAATTAACTTGAATTAGGAAACTGTCACTAAAACGGATTTCCCCGATATTATGCGGGTAGTACCGCGGAGAATAACTAGAATAAGGTAAGGTAAGTAGCAGCCCATTAACATCTTGCTGGGCACAGGCCTCCTTACTCATATAAGAGAGGGCTTTTAGAGCATAGACTCACCACGCTACTTCACTGCGGATTAGCACGCAGAGTACGCAAGTGCACTCTCTATTTCTTCACTCTCATAGTCCAACGTGGAGGAAATCCGACTCGATCGGAGAGACATTAGTCCCAGGACCGACGGCTTAACGTGCTCTACATGGCACGGGGGTGGATCACACCGCCAACGTCCCAACTTCGGCAAATATTGAGAAAATCTTAATAGAAAACTCAATATTGATTTTTGAATTTACCCGACCCGGGACTCGAATCCAGGACATCATGTCTGTAGTCGAACATGCTAACCACTAGACCTATGAGGCAGTTCTTAACTAGTATAACTAGTATACTGGTGAATAAAAATGTGAAGCATAAACAGAAGCATCAAGGATTACAGTAGAAATCAATCAAGGAAGCAAGACAATTTGTCGTCTACCTAATCCCCTTTCAGAAATGGTACAGAGATGCGTATATGGTGAAACGTGAAATAGAAGGGTTTTTAAAATGCTTAGAAGATTTAGAATTGAGATTTTCTTATGCTAAAATAATGGAGAATAAAATTTAAAAAATAAATATGTGTTCTTATATTTTTGAATATGTATCCAATGTTTTTTTATACAATATTTAAAATCAAAATATCCTTTATTCAAGCAGGCTCAAAAACACTTTTGAATCGTCAGTAGTCTGTCCGTTGGTAACAAATCTACCACCGATTCGGAAAGTTGAAGCAGCTGAGAACAAACCGGGAAAAAAAACTCAACGGTTACTCTTTTAGAGATGTGTATGTCACAATGAGTAATATTTTGCTTTAGATAATGATAAACAAAATGAAACTTAGATATTTTATCGATATTTTATGTTCCTTTAAATATGATTTATATACAAAAAAATTCATTTGGAATTATTACTTTAATGAAAGCTGAAGCTATTTTGTAAGTATGACATAAACGTGTTGAGCCTTTTCAACTGTTCAAAGAGAGAGGAATTAAAAAAGAACACATCGTAAATGGTTCGACTTTAGTTACTGGGAACTTTCATGAACATCTTATGAATTCGACTACGTGTGCGAGTTTTGCCATTTTTAGAAAGACTTGGTCTCATGAGGGCAATAAGTCCAGCCTGTTCAAATAAAGGAGTTTATTGTGTTATTGTTACGTAATAGAATCCTTTAAAACATTAGATTACCTTACTGCTTCCGTAGACATGCAACTATTTTTTATTTTTTCTGATTCTGGACAGATTGAGGATTGGATGGAGGTTTTGGTCGTGGCTAGATACCAACCTCCTAGCAAAGACACGCCAAGAAAAAAATCTGCTTTTCGTTACGATACTGTGTAGAAACCATGAGAGGTAAATTACCTCTCACTAATAAAAATAATATAAGTAATCCAGTAAAAATAGATACGAATTTAGATTGAGAGTAATCATCACTATCATTTATATTTTAGTAATATATGCCTTTATAAAATATGAATGAAAATGATATTGGTTGATTAATTTTGAATAGCTAAATTGCAATTGGAATTGTCATTGTAAATTTATAAGTTACACAATAAAGCATACATAAATGAAACAATGATAAATAAAGTTAATCTCGTGAATAGTGAGTGAGTCAGTTTTGTGTTTTAAATCATATTCGCATTATTACCTTTCTAGATTAGATGGTTTCAAAGTGCAATAAGGACAAAAGTAGAAACTTTTATTTTTTATATGTCGGAGAATAAGAGAGAACGGAGCAGCATATAGCACAGGGACGTAGGGTTCTCCGCCGACATCGTTATTAATTGGATCCATTTTTTAATTTCTTATTCTGTGGGCGTTCGTGGGTAATGTCGGTGCAATCAAACAGTTTGTTAATTAACTCGGATTATAATGTTCAATCACTTAACGTTCCCGATATCAATTTACACAAACTCATTAACATTAATAGCTAGGAACGCTACAGTTTCAATAGTCAACCACTCAGGCCGACCGCCATTCTAGAACTGCCGAGAGACGCGCCGGACTGCCACTTATTGACTCTGTCCCCACGCCGGTACACAGATGGCGCCAGCGTTCCACAGACTATTACACACGGACTAGCGATCCACAGATTCTTGCACTCCGACATATATGTTATATAGATTTTAAAACACAAATACAGTGTTACCTAAAATTAACCAGCTTATTCAAAATTTTACTTTTTAATTATCAAAATCCACTTTGGGACGACTTTTTAAACATTGCAAAATGTAGATTAAAAGTATTATGAACCATTATTTAAACATTTTTCCAATTGAGAACCTTTACATAACGTACCCTATCAGTTATTCCCATTAATTTCATAATTTTATTGGACAATTCAATAGTGAATAATGAAATTCATTGAATTGACATGTTTAGATACATTAAACACTTCGTAAGATTTTTACCTTATAAAAATGAATCTTGGTTCAATCCAAAATATACACGACAATACCTTATTATAACAAATTACCGGGTTTAAGGAATATTTCGTAATACCCTTCTGTTTCTTTATATCGTACTGTATAATGCATAACAATATACAGACGTTCAAATTGACTATTACAAGTTTTGGATTAGACTATCATTGATAATATGGGTAATAGGAAAAGACAAAAGACGGCATAATCCCTAGACGGATTTACAGAGAGAAAAAATTACATTAAGGTTACTGCCTACTTATCTTTGTAACGCGAGCCGTCGAACCCTCCACTTGACCCGAATGTAAATAATGTAACATCCTATTTATTTTAACGGCCTTTTCTTTCCGAATTACCGATTCAACTAAAAGCACAATAAGCGTCAACATATCGCTAATTTGGAAAAAGTGATATATTGAATAGTAACACAACTAAAGACAAACAATTTTTATAGCGAATCTGTTTGAATAAGCTTAAAAAGGGGTTTACTTTTTCTCATAGGGATAGATTTATAAGAACCAAAATTATATGAAATTAAATTCTGAACAACTTTGGTTATTGATATTTTTCTCATAAAGTTGAAAATAATCGAGTTATTGAATAAACAAAACAAATTAACCTTAAATATAAGATGTCAGACGACGCCACAATGTGTGGATCCCGAAAACGACGATTCATGAAGAAAATCCTAATTCTATTGTGCTAGTTGACAATTTGTGGTATCACAATGTCATTATTGGCGATTTGATTATGAGTTTTTGACATAAGAAAATATAGACCATCCTCTATTCTGCAGTAATAACTAAAATCATATTTTATTATAGGGTTCGTCGCATAAATGCATATATACTACACGTGATAATTGATTAGTATAAACTCTTTAAGCAATGACGTTGTTCTAAGGATTATATATATATTAATTAATTAATAATTTATTTCTTTTTTCATTTTAATGAGCTTTTGAGCATGTTTTCTAAGCGGTGCTACTATCATATATAATATAAATAAAAANTCCACGAACGCCAAGCAAAGTGGCCGATTATACTCTTCGGTCTTCTGTATAATCTGCCGCAGCGTAAAGATGTGGTCTATGGTACTAAAGCCTTTTCGGAAACCGGCTTGTTCGGGGGGCTGGAAGTCGTCAAATCTGCGAGCGAGACGATTCGTAATGACTCTCGAGAACAGTTTGTAGACATGACTTAGCAGCGCGATAGGTCTGTAGTTCTTCAATAAGGTGTTGTCGCCTTTCTTGAAGAACAACACTACCACGCTCCTATGCCATGCCTCCGGCACTGTGCCATCGAGGATGACGGAATTGAACATCCGCTGAAGGACTTTGAGTACCGGTTTTCCACCCGCCTTCAGGAGTTCTGCTGTGATTCCATCATCACCTGGTGCCTTGCTGTTCTTCATCTGTCGGAGAGCCATACTAATCTCGTACAGACTGACGTTAATCTAGTCTACTAATCTCGTACAGCTGTTGGAATGTAAACATCTATTTAAAGACCTGAGTACATGTTTTAATTCTCAGTAAGTTAAGATAAGTTAATATAATAATAGCATGAATAGCATTAACATTACAATATTGAGTACAATTTATTACAAATGGAAAAACATTATCGAAAAGCGTAATCCCCAGAATTCGAAGAGGCAAAATTACGTTACGGCTTTTACTTTTACTTATCTGTGTAACTTGAGCCGTTTGAACCCCTATTTGACCTCAGCGTAACTGATTATTTGTATTTAACGATTGTTACTTATTCATCAAGTTTTATTAGGAAATTTTCTTTGAAAATGTATATTACTTGGAAGGAAGTAATCATGATATCTTGAATGACCTTATAGAGTTTCAAGAAAAACTTAGAATTTGTTTTGAAACAAATGGACTGTAAAAATTAGGTAATAAGTAGCGGTCTCGCTGTCAGTCTGAGTTGGGACTGATGAAAGGCTTCTGCCGTGGCTAGTTACCACTATACTAACAAGAGTAACCACCAAGCATAAGATTTATGTTCCGGTAGTATACTGTAGATATCATAAGACCTTAATTACCTCTTACCAGATTTGCGTGGATCAATCTTATTGTAATAGTGTACCATCATTTACCACCAAGCATGTCAAGCGTTAACCTGTTAGCAATAAACTTTATTATCAAAAGAGAAATATTGCCGAGGTCTTACAGGTTTTAGGTTAAGTAATATAAATAGTTCCTTTATCGGGCTACAATAATGCCGACGAGGATTACACGAACCAATATCTCGGCAATCAGGCCATCTGCTTCGAGAAAACCATTACGCTATACTTTTTTTAATCTTTCAGGAAACAATTTCTAATCAAACCTTTTTATTTAGGTAGTACGTGATGTTTATCTTTCAGTTCTTTTCAGATCTAAGGTAAATTTAATATAAAAAGTGAAAAGTGCGTGCGTATAAAGTACACATGTAGGAAGTGAAACTTCTTTGGCAATCTAATTTTTAAGTCTTGTTTATGTTTATATAAATCTAAAACTTTACATTTCCGAGACTTAGATGGAGGGAAAAAGGAAGATATGGTAGGAATTTAATGAATTTGTCATTAAAATAAAATATTAAGTGTCGGAAAATAATGCAAATAATTTATTGAAATCTCAAAAGACAAATTGTACATAAAAACACTATGTGATTTTGTCAATATTAGAAATTATAAATGTAATTTGGTTTTGAATTAATAATTTAGAAAAGAATTTATGAAATATTTCATGATTTTAATATTAAATGTAATATTAAATTCGCATTAAAAACGTTGCACATCTTCGTGACGCTAATTACGCGTTTCATCCGTAAAAATGTTACCCTGATGCGTCTAAAGTAGTTTCACTTAAAGAAATATCCTAAATATAAAGAGTCAAGTATATATTTCAATGAAGTTTTAGTAGGCAAACCTATGATGTACGTTACAAGGTGTACAAAAGAATATACACACGTTAAATGTTTTACGTAGGAACAGTATTTTTCAGCTCTACAGTAATTTCACCTCGCCAGAGATCAGGAAAGATACAAGAAAAAGAAGAATGTAATTTCAAAATTCTAANTGTTAATGAGTTTGTGGAAATTGATATCGGGAACATTAAGTGATTGAACATTATAAACCTAGTTAATTAATAAAGTGTTTGATTGTACCAACAATACCCATGAACGCCCACAGAATAAGAAATTAAATAATGGATCCAATTAATAACGATGTCTGCGGGGAACCCTACGCCCCTGTGCTTTATGCTTCTCCGTTTTCTCTATTATTCTCCGACATATATACTCGTATATAAATGGGGTGATATAATCAACAAAATTATTTTGTATATCTCATATAACTTGAGAATAAATATTCCGACCGATGACTTCACCTACGAGTATATAACGGAGCCAAGACTTAATATTTAAGATTCAAGGCCCTCTTCTCCCTAATAACTCAATTGACCCTCAATGTAATTTACTTATATGTTACATTTCAACATTTCAGAAAATTGTTTCTAGCCATTACTATATAATCATATTTCTAATTAAATATATACTTATTACGCTTATGCTGAATTTTCAATACCAATAATTTAAAAGAGATCTAATGAATGAGATTATTTTATAAAGCACATGGTTTCTACCTTTGTAAAGTTTTATCGGTACTTAAAGCAGGGACCTTTCGAATATCAAAAGGCCTTGAATGAGTTTTCTTTATGTGATTGAAGAGGTTACAGAAAAACGGAGGTACTGATCGGTCATTCCCTTTGGGATTGCGTATTTTCAAATTCCGGTCCGCATTCTATCTACAATATTTATAAATTAATTGATTCTGACCACGTGAAACTATAGTCTATGCCATACTTTATGAAATTAACTATCTGCCAGCAAAAGTTCAACAAAAATTCGTCGAGCAGGTTCGAAAACAAATTTTAAAAAATATATATCTTATCGTATCATGTAACAAATTCAAACGCATTTATTGAAGATTAGAAATAGAGCCATCAACAAAACGCGCATTTCAATATTTAAAAGCGTGGGGTGCTTGTTGATAATTGCTTTATAATATGTTACGTGGTCTTCTATGAAATGGTATATTTCTTTATTTTTAAACTATAATTTTTTTATTTTTATTTTCAGTTAATAAATTTTGTATTGTCAGTGGCTGTTGATAGAGGTGCAAAATATAAAATAATATCTACGTTTTATATAGTACAAAGATTCCGTTACATAATGATGAAAAATAAATAATCTATTTTCGTTGTAATTTTATAACTCAAGAACGGGCTCGACTATCCAAACCAAATATTTAGGCTTTGTTCGGACTATTTAGTAGATGGTTTATGTGAAGTTTGCACAAAATCGGTCGAGCGGTTCTTCATTTATCACATGTTTTGTTTGCAAATTGCAAATATCACAAAAAATCGTCATATATCAAAGGTTTTTATTTTTATTTCTGATTCCCACTCCATCGATACGGTGTAGCCATAAAACGACGGCCTTTTCCTCAGTCCCTTAAAAATTTAATATCCAAATTGTTTCCCCAATCAATTGTGATAGGTGTTTTAAGAGCTTTCGGGGAAACTGCGGTTTTATGCCTATATTTCAGTTTTTTCCCAAAACATTTTCTGTGAAAATACAGAAAGTTGAGATTGGAGAATCGCATTATAACATTAAAATATTATTCATTGGTATAAACTTTGTTGCGGTGAGTTAACATCAATGCTAATTTTAAAGTATCTAGTTGTAAGGTTGACTTAATATATTTAGATATTCAAAGAGCTTGACTAAGAAGTCAAAGAGAAAGAATAGTTTAAAACTAAAGGACACGTTTTAATAAAAAACCGAACTTTAATAAAACAATATTTAATTTATTATTAATTACAATAAAATTTATAACAAAATATTAATTTTATTGTTTAAATGCGTGGAGTGTTTATAGCGATTATCATCGAGTTAGTTTGGTTTATAGGTAAAAAGAAAACTTTATTCAGAACCGTGTTATTCAAATAGACTTTACTATTAAAACTTGATTTTTTTGGCTTTTTTTATTTATTAAGAATTCAATGTTTTACTCAAACTTAACTATGTATGTAGTAGTTTATTAGTTACATTTTGATTTTGAGTTTTATTGAAGACAGTTTAGCGCTTGACTGTAATCTCACCTGTTAGTAAGTGATAATACAGTCTAAGATGGAAGCGCACTAACCTGGTCAGAGGCGATATACCTCATATGGTTTCTACACAGCATTGTACCAAAACACAATTCTCTTTGTTGGGCGGAAAAGCTGATAGGGTGGTAACTAGCCACGACCGAAGCCTCCCTCCAGTCCTGACTCAGAGGAATTAAAAAATACACCTGTGTAAAACTGGCCCTACCGGGGATCGAACCCGGGGCCTCTACTAGCAAAGGGAGTACTCGCATCACTACGTCAAAACACAGATACATGTTTAACTTATAACATTATATATACATCAATACAAGTATGCATCGTCGATTATCTTTTGTGTCTTCATTAGTTACTACCTTAATATTTTTTGGTTAACGTAGTAGAATGTGGGTACTTGCATTATATTTTGTTGTCATTATTTGATTTTTTAAATTATTCTTTAGATTTATTGACCTTATGTATCTTTCGTCTACAACAAATAAATAAGTAATATGAAATGTGTTTTCTCAGTTATTACATTAATACACCAAATTGCCGTATCGGTACGTAACTCGCACATAATTAGTTACCGCAAATTATTAGACACTGGAGAGCTAAGTTACTGTCCATCAAACTGTGATTACACAATCAATTCTATTCAACCCACAACTCATATCGATTACTGCAAATTAGAACTAACGAATAAACATGAAAGCGACCATTTCATTCGCAATGTTGACAATGCGGATTAAACGTATTCGTATTTACAAATTACAATTTATAATAGTGAAACAAATTGACGTGCCTATTTGTGGTTTCAATATATCTGTATTTTATTAAACACTAGTTGTTCCCCTATTAGTGTGACACGTATAATTCCGGATCCCGTGAGGTAAAACCTTGACTGTAATATTGGTGCGCCGGTAGAGTTTCTGGGTTTCTGCTATTCCCCAGGCAGACGGAGAAGCAGTTGAGAGGGAGCTTTGCTTACTTAAAAAGTAGGCATATGGGTAACTCTACGCAAAATGGCGGGTACGCCTCGAGGAGAGACACTCAATGCGCCAACATGTCGTCAGGGAGATGTTACCTTGCTTTGAAGCCTTGATTGAGAGTAGTGACGAAAACGTCACGTTGAGGTTCACACAGATACTCACCTGATACGGTTGCTTTGGTGAAAATCTTTTCCGAATTGAACGAGAGACATTAGCAGACCAAGAAAACGCTCAGAATACACTTGACACAGGGGCGTTTATTGGGTCTGTGACGATAACCAAACTGTAGGCTGCAAGGGCTACAACTTCATGAATTGTCAGGGTGGGAACTCTGACAGCTCCAAATTGATCGATAGATTTCCCTGCAAGGGTGGCACTGGTACGTTCTGCCCGAGTTGCTGGAATCATCCCAACAGGCACGTAACGCTACTGAGAGGGTTTTAGTGGGTAAATATCCCACATGACCCGATGTCCTTTCCCCAGGATCTCGGGAATGTTTTTGAATAATTCCCCCCCCCCCCTCAAAAAAAAGAGGTTTCGGTAGGTTAATTTTAGGAAACTGCATTTCTAAACTTGTCTGAATCTGGATTGATGAGAGACATCAGCCGTGGTTAGTTACCACCTTATCAGTCAAGACGTGCCGCCAAGTAAAAAATTGTATTTCAATACGATGCCTTGTAGAGCACCATACTATCATAGACTGTATCAACACTTATAATCAAATGAGAATATAGTCAAGGGCATTCTGTCAAAATTAAAACAGTATAGTAGTCCTTGTCCTTTACTTTGTGCTTAGAATAAGGTGTTATATTAGAATAATAAGAATAATTAAGAATTATACCTAGTATTATGTACGATTCATTTTATATTGTACCGAAAAAGAATTATCTTTATATAATTTACCTCACATATTGGGTGAATGATGCATGGACCAAAATACTCGTATTTATCGATAATTCAATCAGAAAACGATTCAGCAACATAAATATTAGTTTCTTATATCTGACAATTATTAAAAGCCTGCCGACTGTAGCGGAGTATAGATAAGCTTTACAAATTACCGACAAAATGAATCAGAAATAGAGTAATTTGTCATTCCTCCTAATCCTCTTTGATAGCTACTTGAGATAAGGGTCTATACGAGAATTACCTTCAAGACACGAAATTACGTAAACCATCATGGGATTATTAATTTATTATCCTTAAATAAATTTAATGACAGGTTTCTTGTTCAAAAACTCATGACATTAATCATGATAATGATGAAGATGAAAATATAACTATGGCTAAGATCACAAAAAGTAACAGAATTGGTCAAACTCATTAACATCATCAGGTTGTTAAAATAGCGATAGTATAATTTAAAAAAGACATACGAGTACGAGTATACTATGTAAACATGTATTATGCCAGTCTGAGTCGCACTATATATTTAAAAGACGACAGCACTCCCAATTTTATAGAAGTTACCGATATCTTTAGTAAAAGGTAAGGTAAGTAGCAGCCCATTAACGTCCCACTGCTTGGCACAGGCCTCCTGACTCGCATGAGAGAGGGTTTTTAGAGCACAGACCTACCACGTTACTCCACTGCGGATTGGCAGACATAGTACACAAGTGCACTCTCTATTCCTTCACTCTCTTAGTCCGATGTGGCGGGAATCCGACACGACCGGAGAGAGATCGGGCGCAGGACCGACGGCTTAACGTGCTCTCCGAGGCACGTGGGTGGATCACACCGCCAACTTCCCAACTTCGAGCAAATATTGAGAAAATCTTAAGAGAAAATTCAATATTGATATTTGAATTGGCCAGACCCGGGACTCAAACCCAGGACCTTTTGTCTATAGTCGAACATGCTAACCACTAGACCAATGAGGCAGTTCTTTAGCAGTATTGTATTATATCCAAAAAACAATAAATTATTTTTTTATATATATTTTAATTCTTATATATTTTCTTATGATATATCATGTATTAGAATTTATAACCATATTGCTTTTTCTGTTTTTTTTTTTCTTTTTTGTCGCACCACTTTCTTTCTGAGTCAATTTCATACACCAAAAGTGGTGTTTTAAGAAGTTTCATTTTGCAATAAGACAGGCTGTACAAGTTGTAGTTCCTTAACTATTATACTATTTAAGCTTATTAGCAATTTCGCTTTTTTTTTAAGTATTAATCTATGAATTATATACGTAGTTGCTAAATATATTATAATTATTTGTTTTCAAAATATTTTTATTGATTGACTGATGAGACTGAGCTGTCACGCTTGGCTATTTAACACTCGTTGTGTCGGGAGCGAGGGAGCGAGATACCTTTAGTCAACGGATTACTGCTATTTAAATTCATTGTTTAATATAAAATTACTGAGATTAAATTATTAAGAGTAATTTATACATATTCATAATTATATACAATACATTTAGTAAATGTTATTACTTTATGAATAGGGAGCAAAAATTGTTGTATTTCATATTTTTAACCACACGTTGATTTTACTCCGGTCGTGTCTTAAGCACACTATAAGTTTTTGTCTGTATTTGATGGGTATTACAGGGTGAAACAATTTTAGTGAATTGTTTGCAGCAATATATAAGAGATCTTTGGAAATATTAGAATTCTACACTGAATAAGTCCTAAATTATTGTCTCAAATTTATTACTACAATGTCTGAAAACTGAAAATCCTCACTTCGATAGTACATTTAAAACTTCCAAACTAAATGAATGCTTCAGTGCATTTGAAATCCTTCAATCAGATTCGACTTAAAGCTGAAAGCACTGCAGACGTTTGAAGTTGTCTATCTTTAGTCACTGCAAAGAATTTTATTGAAATGTCCAACCAGTTTATACTCACGATGTGTCTAGATACCACTGAGCACATTATATGACCGTAATTTTAAATTCTTATGTTTAGTAATTCTGGTATAAGTTGTAGGACTAAATACGTAATGGTATTTTTATCTAGTTCATAAGTTTCATACGTATTCTTATTATTTATTAATATATAATCGGACTCAAGGAACAATTAAGGCAGAGTTCAGTCACATGCGTAGAAGAATAATATAAGTGTACTCGTATATCTTGCTAAAGCTGTATATGAGCTGCATATTAGTGAAGAGTCCGTGATATCTAATATATAAAATTTCCCTGTCACAATGTTAGTCACCGTACTCCTCCGAAACGGTTTTACCGATTTGTACCAAATTTTATATGCGTATTCAGTAGGTCTGAGAATCTGCTACTATCTATTTTTCATACCCCTAAGTGATAAGGGTTGTTCACCCTAAATTTTTTTTTTAATTTTCAGACGAAATTTTTTGTTTTTTATTTTTTCGTGATACAACATACAAAAATACATACAGCCCTAAATTTTCACCATTCTATCACCAATCCCAATTTTTTAATAGCGATAATAGTAATTATATGGGAAAACAATAATAATATAATAAATATGATACAGAGACGAAAATAAAGAAAAAAATGAATTATTAACAATATTTAACAGCAGACTAATAAAGTAGTTTCAACAGTTGTTTAACTATTTCCGCTTTTTCCTTCATAAAAATCTGCATTAAATATAAATATATTCCTCAATTTATTTGTAAACAAAAAAGTAAAAAGTGCGTGCGTATAAAGTACATATATTAGAAGAACTTCTTTGGCAAACTAATTTTTAAGTCTTATTTATATTTATACAAATCGAAAACTTTCGATTTCCAAGACTTAAAGGGAGGGAAAAAGGAAGATATTATTTTAGGAATTTAATTGTCATTAAAATATTAAAGGTGTCGAAAATTAATACGAATAATTTAGTGAAATCTCAAATCAAAAATGTTACGTGTTTTTTTCTATATTAGAAATTATTAATTAAAGTTTTAATTTAAAATTTATAATAGTGAATTTATGAAATATTTTTATTTTATATTTTATGAAAAATAATATATTTCATATAATAATGATAATGTACAATTAACCATGATAACATTATATCGAACCTTAACATTAAAACAGAAATAATAAAATTAATTAAAATGCGCCAAGACTACGTTATCTTTATCTACGTGTCTGCGTCTGGGGGTGAAAACAACAGCGCCCCATCGTTGTAAATGTGGTGAGTGGGTGCATCAACTCGGTCACCACGTTCTGTCTTGTCTTCGTAGCGCTGGTCGTCTCCCAAGACACGTTGGCATCAGCGACATCATCAGAAGGACGCTTGTCACCATTAACGTGCCGGCTATTCTCGAGCCGAATGGAATTGCACGTGATGATGGTAAGAGACCTGATGGTATGTCGTTGATGCCTTGGAAAATAATAAGGTCGTTGGTATGGGGTGCTACATGTGTTGATACGCTTGCACCACCTCACATTGACGCTACCTCCAAATCAGCGGGAGCGGCGGCGTCATTAACTGAAAACGCCAAGAGGCGCAAATATGAGAGCCT
>JACTOM010000045.1:1289160-1385288 GCA_015832385.1 Elymnias hypermnestra | reverse complement strand
TGAAAGGAGACTGACAAAAAGGATTTATGAGTCAAGAGTGAATGCGAAAGTTGGAAGGGGAAGACCGAGGCGAACGTTCCTGGACCAAATCCAGGACATTTTAAATAACGGCCAGGTCAAGAGTACTCTAAACCGACGAACTTGTATGAAAGGTTTAATGAGATTGAAAGAAGCGAAGGAGATATGCAAGGATCGTGGCAAGTGGAAGGATGTTGTCTCTGCCTACCCCTATGGGAATGAGGCGTGATGCTATGTATGTATGTTTTGGCGTGGAGACATTGCGACCGTGGGGTCCTGAGGCTAAAAGCTTTTTAAAGAAATTTCATCTCACTTTGTTGATGTCACCCGTGACCCTAAGGCCGGGTGGTACTTCGGACTCCATATAAGTATCGCTGTCCAAAGAGGTAACGCTGCCAGCCTAATGGACACCCATCCATTTGCTTCTGATGGCGCATTTTAATTAATTTTATTTTTTCTTTATTAATGTAAGAGTTCGATATAAAATAATATATCTTTTTGCAATATACCCACTCACTGTTATGCGATCTTTCAAATGTGTTAGATTTTAATCTGTATTTTTTTTAATTTTTTACAGTTACTGTTAGTTATAGCAAAAATGTTAAAAATAAATTTATATATATATATATATATATATATATAAATTTATTTTTAACATTATTGCTTTCCTTACTAATTGCAAATTAAAACACGCTTCTTTATAAAGAAATACCGCCAATTAAACAGTGATTTATAACAAACTTTTCAGAACAGGAAAGGGACGACTAAGCGTTTGTACACGAACGTAGATCGAAGCCGAGAAATTTAACAGTAATTTCTTTTTTTCCTCAGTTTTGCTTCTACTTATCTTTGTAACTCGAGCCACCGGACCGTTATTTGACCCCAATATAACTCGCTATTTCTACTTAATAGCAGCTTTACGACCATCGTTTTATTTTCACCGATATTGAGATGAACATTTTAATAAAATAAATTTAAAGTAGTGGACTCAAAATGAAAGTTTACGTTTGAGTATTCTTTGAGTAAAAATTGCAGATTTTAATGCTGAAAACAAAAGCTTTTCTAGAATCAGTGTAAGCCATTGAGAAGCGCAATCGGGTTAATCTATTAACTTTTACATTATGTATAAACAAAACACGATTAGATACTTAGCTACTCATTCGTGACGATCTACAAAACTATTGATGCAATTGACTTGAATTTTGGGCATACATATTCCTAGGCTTCATCTTCAGAATTCCTCATATTCCCTCGGGATCTAGAACTATGCAGGTGACACTGCAAGGTATTCCAACAAAAATACTGTCAATATTTTTCCATTTATATGCATATCGAATTGGCTATAGGGTTCTTTGTAGACACGCTTCCATATAACTGAAACGTTACTATTATTTTCATTCGTTTTAGCCCTATTTCCGTTTCTCGGCAGAAGCAAGTGAAAATAAATATTTTCAGAGAACTTCGTTCATTATTATGAACTCGACAACTTTTTTAATTTTTACCTACTTTACGTTTGGTAACTGAACTTTAGTTCGCCGAGTTTCAACAGTGCTTATTTTTAAAAACCTTAACTTAATGCTATATGGGTAATTCAATTTCAAACGAGTCTACACTGTATTGAATTTTATTTCAGAAACTTAAAATCACTGAGGCTTTACAACTCAATATTCAGATCACAGACATATTCATGAATTTTTTACATTTTCAACAGCAAAACCACGCTCATTTAAGCTCTTGAACTACTTTTAAAAACTTCAATGTATCTGAAAAATTGCGAATAGTAATTGCATCACATTTTTGTCGTAATTAATGCTGTTAACTGTCTTCTTGAACTGTTATTCATGGTGAAAGAAATTCAGTGTAGCATAATACTTTTAATAATTGTCAAGTCTTTGAAAGCTTATTTAAGTAGTTGTCGTTAAAAGAACATTTTCTTTTCTTTGTGATATTTGTTCATTTGTAAAGGACTAGTGAAAAAGATAAATGAGTCAAAAGTATTAACTAAAATAATGGCGTCAAACCACCAATGTATAGTACAAATCACATTTTTTCATTTGCATCATTCACATTTTTGCAGTCTATAAATATTTCTTTATAAATTTCCATTACAAAATATATGGGTATATATATTTTATAACACGTAAACGTTCTTGTTCTATGTTATACCTTTTAAGACTAGACCGGGTCCGTTGATTCTATGTAGGGTGTACTAAAGCGAAATCAAGCTAACGAAATTCGTACTTAATGACCTATATTACTAGGAGTTATCTTGCTAAAGTTCATGTTAATCGCGAAAAGATTTTAGCATGTCGTAATGAGTGAAAAATTAATTTAGCGACCTAAAACTTTGATTCAAAGTCAACAGCCACATGAGTGACAATATTTTTTTGATTTGAATGTAGTTCGCAGCCTACATAGACTGATTAAAGAGGAAGTATATTTGTATAATACATTCATAAAATCCGAAATATTCAATGATTTCTTATGTGAAAAAAAAAACATTTTTATGCACTCAAATCGCAAACACTTACTTACTTAAACTTACCAAGACAGATGAAATATTTATGGTGTTGCGACATTGTATATTTTAAAAAGATCTATAAAAAAGTCCGCGACGTTATTTTTATCTCTAAACGAAAACCAAAAGGAATCTTTTATACATTTTACATATTGTTGTTTTTCTTGCCCCACTAGGTGGGGTCGGCACAGCATGTTCCCCTGCGCCACTTCACTCTATCCGCAGTCATTTCTACATTCACACCCTTGATACACATATCCTCTTTCACACACTTCATCCACACTTTTTTTGGTCGCCCTCTCCCGGCCCTGCCGCTTCCCATCATATTTAGGACCCTCTTATATACATGGCTATCCTCCCTTCTCATTACATGTCCATACCAGGCTAACCTTCCACTTTTTAACTTCTCGGTCACTGGTGCTACTTTCACACTTTCTCTAATATACTCATTCTTAATCTTATCTAATTTATATATATTTATACATTTTAATTATACGAAATAAAATTTTGTATTATTTACAAAGTGATTTTATACAATACAGTATTATGCCCTATCCAATTAAATACATTACACACGTTGTATGTCACGCATTTAAAACTGCCCTTCGCAGTAATAAAGTTGCCCCTGTCAACTACTGATTGACATGATATGGTAGTACTGTATCAACTCTAAAAAAATTAGCATACCTTTTTAAGTCACAATGTGTATTATCTATTTCACTTCTCCGTAACTGTTGTAACAAAATATAGATAACACCAGACAATAGACAAAATAAATCGGTTACAAAGTGACTGTCACTAACGATGCATGTGTCGCGTCTTTTTGTGGTATTTTATAAACTGTGAGTGTTTATTAGTGATTATTAGTGTTTTTGATTATATACGTGATGTATTTACATCAATGAAAACTATTAAGGTAAATTTAATTTTTTAAGATAATAGCCTATAATTACAAGATGGATTTGGTAGTCTTTCATGAACATTTAAGTCACAAGAGCCACTTTAGCGTCACTCGACCCGTGGGGCAATCGAGGCAACAACGTTCATGCGGGGCAGGCGACGGTTATTTCCGTTAAAAAGCGCGGGAAAATTACGGGGATAAATAAAAAACACGGCTCGACAATGAAATGGTCAAATAGATATTTTAGAAGATATCAGAGTTATAAAAAGCGGTGGCTGATAGGCCGTTTCGTCCCGGTTAGCAGGGTTTGGTGAGTGCGAGGTGTGGTAGAGTTACATGAGCATTAAATAGATGTCAAAAACATCCACATTTAAGTGTACGTAAGATTAAACATCCCTCTGAGAGTCATATATTAATGCACGTTGAATAAATAAGTGTGAGGTGAAAACGAAAACAATGAGCAAATTTGTCAACCTCTAAAATTTAATTCCGAAATTGTTTCCTCAACCATCCCCTGATAGGAGTTTGAAAGTCAACTTCAGCCGACCTTAATTTGTGGCTTTACGTCTCTCATTCAGTTTCGTGGGAATTACGGTCAGCTGTATTCGAGTTGAAATTAGCTGACGAACAAACTGAGTAACTTTTATTAACAATACTGTACCATGGGGGTATGCTTTAAGCTTAGGGAGACGAGATATAGACAAGCTCGCTGCCGCAATGGTGCTAGTATTCGAATCATTAACAAAGGTCCTGTTTCGTGAGGGTAATTGCATTTTCTAATTAGTTTGGAAGGCTATTACTAGGTTATATCCCAGACTGTATCATCACTTATCATCAGGTGAGATTACAAGATTACAGCAGGAGCTAACCTAATTAATAAATATATTTCATTTAAACAAGAGAAATGTTATAAATGTCTCCTCTTATCTTTGACGGCGTTCGCTGGCGTAATGGTGCGAGTACTTGCTTCAAATTCAAAATATCTTTATTAAACTAGGCACTTTCGAATCGTCAAATATATTTTTTTCCACACACTAATTTTAATGTACGACTGATGATGTTATTAAAGAACGACTTAAAATCAAAAGTTATGAGGGTTCCTTCGCGCCCTGTCCTGAGAAAAGCCCACGACAAACTCAGTCGGGTATTTTGTATTTTTTTACATCATATTAATTTTAAATTCAAGTTAGAACAATTCGTTAACTCCCACGCGATTCTATCGTCTAAGCAAATTAAAGCAGGATTTTTCAATCAACTAATTACTTATAACTTTTCTTTTCATGGAGAGTTTGAATTTATTAAGTTACATCTCTAGAACATAATGTGAGAGTTTATTATAGGAACCTTTACTTATTTCCTAGCAGAGGCTAGATTTATTTTCCAACACGATTATGTGTAGAAAACATAAGAGGTAAATTGCCATTTAACAGATTAGCACGCTTTCATTTACGATTGTATCATCACTTACCACCAGGTGTGACATGATCATCTCACAGTCGAGCGCTGACATGTCAGCAATAAAAAAACACAAGTAAAAAGTATCATCGATTCATATAAAATTTTTTATTCAAGTTAATCTCTACTACACTTTTGAGTCGTTAAATATAGAACCTTTTTCATATATGAAATTTATGTTAATGAATAATTTAAAATCCAAAGAGGTAATGTTGCCAGTATTTTAAGAACACACCCTATGGACAGCAATTTGGATGGGGCTTATTATTTGATTTAATCAATTTTATTTGTTATTTTTTTATATCCTTGTATGTAACTGATGTTATTAGTTTAAATTTCATTAATTATATTATAAAAAGGTGCCATACGGATGTTAATGTAATATTGTACTCGACAATTACACCTTCGCGATCTTTTTTAGGAAAATCTACAACAAACTTACTCAGTCAACAATACTTATATATGATGATCAATTTCATTAAACATTACAACAAAACGATATCTGAAAAACGTCAAAATATTATTAAAAAAAAGTTTAAAAAATGTTAACGTAACGTTATGCTTGGCAAGTGGCATCGATTTTTTTTAAGGAGAACCCAAGGTACGGTTACTGTAGTTATTAAAACACTGTATATACTATAGGTGCGAGCACAGAAGTCGCCGAATCTAGTGGAAAAGAGGCGACGTGGCGACGCCTCACAAGTACATGCGTCGTTCTTACGCGCTGCTATAGATGTTCCACCCATCAAAACTCTAATTCCGTTTGTTGTAAGAAAATGTAAAGATACAAAACACGAATAATTAATCGTTTTTTATACAAACATTTTAAAAGCAGCAATGATGGAGCTCTCAAAGTCGAAATAAAAATTCAAAAGAAGATTAATCTACATCTAAGGCAGAGAATATTCTGAATCATTAATCTCGGAAATGTCTCTCTGTGACTATTGTCTGTATGCTCACAATGTTGTTTTTTATCAGTACCTACTAGTTATACCACGCTTTGCTATAGCTCACCCTGATTTTAATCATTAGCCAAGTATAAAATAATACCCGCGGGAAATTATAGTAAGAGGTGTTGCCTATTCGATGTTACTTTTATTTGTTTTTCTCCGGCAAGTATTTCAACTCATTTATACAAATTTTATGAAGCTGAAAAGTTTGTTTGCTTGAAAGCATTAAACTCAGGAACTGCTGGTCTGATTTGAAAAGTCTTTCATTGTTACATAGCCCATTTATCGAGAAATGCTTATGGCTACAGCGTCACGCGAAGACTAATAGGAACAAAACACCAATCTAGAATGTTTCAAAATCTGGATTTTATTTTTGAAGTGGAACTTCTTTAGGCGCATGATGGTAAAATTTTTACGGATGAAACGCGTGATTAGCGTCACGAAAATGTAAAGCGTTTTTTTATGTTAATTCTTTTGAAAGTAAGGTAATTTTAATATTTACAAATAACATGTGGCATTTTAATTTGCCGCCGGTCATTTAATAATTTAATATACTATTTTTTTCACTTTTCAAAATTTTAAATTGAAAAACTAAATTTAATTAATAATTTTAATATAACACGTGGCATTTTTATTTACAATTCGTCATTTGAGATATCAATAAATTATTTGTATTAATTTTTGACACTTTTAATATATTAAGGACAATTAAATTCTTAACATATCTTCCTTTTCCCTTCCTATAAGTCTCGGAAACCTAAAGTTTAAGATTTGTATATATACGCTGCACATTTTCGTGACGCTAATCACGCGTTTCATCCGTAAAAAAATTACCCTCATGCGCCTAAAGAAGATTCACTTCAAAAAAGTCCACGACACCATGTCTCTCTTTTAAGATTACCTAATTATTATCTTTTTTATGCTAACCAATTTGGTTATATTAAAATAATTCCTTATTTGCGCAAGTGTTTATATAAACATGATATTATTATGGATGGGCAGCGTTCGGAAAACTACGGGACATCTTTTCTTCCATAATTCCTCAGTGCCTGAAGACTAAGGTCTTCAAACATTGCGTGATGCCAGCGATTACATATGGTTCCGAGACCTGACTATGGGGCTCGTGAGAAGACTCAGTGTCACTCAGCGGGCAATGGAGAGGGCTATGCTCGGGTTTTCCCTACGTGATCAAATCAGAAATAAGGAGATCCGTAGGAGAATTAAAGTCACCGACGTAGCCTACCGAATTGCAAAGCTGAAGTGGCAATGGGCAGGGCATCAAGTTCGCAGAAGCGATGGACGTTGTGGCCCGAAGGGGATAAAGTGGCGGCCTCGCACCGGAAAACGCAGCGTCGGCAGACCCCCCACCAGGTGGACCGATGACATCAGGCGGGTCGCTGGCAGCCGCTGGATACAAGCGGCGCAAGATCGGGCCCATTGGAATTCATTAAGAGAGACCTTTGTCCAGCAGTGGACGTCCGTCGGTTGAAACGACGACGACGACGAAATTATTCTGGGATGCTGGAATATGGAGAAAACGATATAGCGAAATTTTATCAATATTTTTATCCTTAGAAACTTTTAAATTTATAATATTGGTAGAAAATAATAAACAAATGTGCTTATGGTAATGTTTTTTCTAAAGTCCTGGTTAATAATTTAGTGTCAGGCATTCTGTAGAGAATCCCTTTCATTTCCAGCACCCACTAAGCGTCATTATCTTTTAAGCCCATTTTCATGCTCTCTAATGCTTTGATGTTAGGAGCATCGCTGTAAAAATTACGCAGAATAAAATTAGCGGAAGCGTCGATCCTTGGCTCTAATTAAGGAATAAAAGGAATAAAGATATAATTGAAACATTTTAATTAAACATTATTAGGTGCTGGTATAATATATATTACGATGACATTTTTTTAGTTTATTTAGTAAAACGAATAAAACTGATTATTACATGCAAGAATCCGACGCTCATACCGCTTCTATAAACATTTTTTGACCACAATTGCAGTTACGATCACAAAATGTTTGTTAAGTCGTTCGTGTGTTTGAAGCCTACATATAGTTTTATTTAATAAAATAATAGCAAATTACATTAAATAACTGCCTCATTGGTCTAGTGGTTAGCATGTTCCACTACAGACATGAGGTCCTGGGTTCGAGTGCCGGGTCGGGCCAATTAAAAATCAATATTGAGTTTTCTATTTAGGATTATTTCAATATTTACCCGAAGTTGGGAAGTTGGCGGTGTGATCCACCCCCGTGCCTCGGAGAGCACGTTAAGCCGTCGGTCCGGCGCCTGATCTCTCTTCGGTCGTGTCGGCTTCCCGTCACATCGGACTATGAGAGTGAAGGAATAGAGAGTGCACTTGTGTACTATGCCTGCCAATCCGCATTGGAGTAGGATGGTGGGTCTATGCTCTAAAAACCCTCGCTCCTCGGAGTGAGGAGGCCTGTGCCCAGTAGTGGGACGTTAACGGGCTGCTACTTACTTACTTACATTAAATAATAACTCTGTTAGAAGCTTTAGTCGATTAATGGAAACTAAGAAAATAACTTTTTAGCTATATGATGGTAAAAGGAATAAAATAAATTGACATTCTTCCATCTTAAATCCAATAGAATCAAAGTCATTTTAACCGACTTCAAAAAAGGAGGAGGTTATCTATTCGTTTGTATTTTTTTATGTTTGTTACCTAATAACATTCGACAAAGTGAAGCAATCGTGATGATTTTTTTTATATAAAGGTGAGCCTCCCGTAGGGTCCTATCATTTTGGTCCAGTTCTGATGATGGTTTTCATGAGAAAACCGTATAAGTCTTAAATTTGCCTAAAGCATGTGCGCGTTAAATGGACGAATAACTCAATACCATGCTAACCGATTTCGAAGATTCGTTTTTTTTTTTTTTTGGAAAGGATATAGATAAAGGGTTGTTTGATGATAGTTTGGTAAGGTTTTGATCATGGGGTCTATGACAAAGTAACGGAACTCTTTAATTATTAGGAACATAAAAATCCTACTCAGCGGGATATTTTATAGGCGACAGGCTTTAAAAATATAAGGTAGAAACCTGTAGGTTATATAGCTATAGGTGCGAGCGGCGCCGAGCAGAGCTGCCAAATGGACACGCAGGACACACCTGCCTTGGCTGACGCCGACTCCAAATATAAAAATACGAAAGACGAAAAAGAATACGCAATTATTTTTATACTTTTTAGAGCATATTAATACATTTGGAATAGCTTGTTTGAAGACGGTTCTTTTTTTGTTAATTTTTTTTATTTATGGTTCGAATATAATTACAGAATTAAAAATATGTTGATAAATTTGTACTATTGCAAAAAAGACAAGATCTGCCTGATAACAATTAAAGTGAAATGACATTTCTTTTTTTTGTTGATAGGTTAGTAGACTGGTGTCTTACTTGATGTTAAGTACTTGAAACGCGCTAACTTGGTAAGAGGGAATGTACGTCTTAAGGTTTCCTTGATGGTGAGGTGGTAGCTTCCATTCCAGACAACTGAAACAAATGTGAAATAGCGACTCTTTTTTTTCTGAATTTTGCGAAGTTGCTTGTACTATGCACCCCTGCGATTATCTAAATCTTTTTGGTATATATACGCATATATTTGGACAAATACGAGTACATCAAACACTATTTAAGTACATAAAATTGTGACAAAACGATAAACTACTTGTGCCGCTGTCAAATTAAGGACAACTAAATTCCCAAGGGCTTAGACTATGAGATTAAAGCAAATTCCATATAATAACTGACCGCTCAAGAACAAAGATCGCATCAAATAAACACCACTGAAGGGAATGGCTGGCAGTCAGAAATATTACATCTCTTGCTTGGACGTTTAATAACTACGTCGTTATATTGAGAATGTAGAAATAGTACGTACTTAAATAGTATGAAAATCTTAATGACTTCATAACATGAATTATATTTTCTACAATTATTTTGAAATAAACAACAAAGATATCCATCATGGGCTAGTGATAAAAAGCGAAGACTCGTAGAGAAAGCTCGCGGGTATCAATCCTATAGGTTTCTCCATGTAAAAAGAGATTTACGCACTTAATTTTCCTTTCCAATGCAAAATTTTGCTTTTCAGTGAAAGAATCATAGAGAAACTTTCTTATCCTGGGAATAATTCTGGGATATGTCTAGCCTAATAAACAGCGGTGGAGAAGTGTGGTGGGTGTATTCGTGTGTTCAAAAAAACCTGTCTCCTACGAGTACTATGTCCAGCAGTGAGTTGTTAGAAGCCTACTACTCACTTTTACTCAACAAGAGTACAAGGAAGAGTCGAAACACTGTATAAAATCGCAATATAAAGTGCGGATTACGACGAAATCTAGCTAATACTAATACGTTTCAACAGGGAAGAAACGATTTGCAATGCAAAGGGTCGATAATCTCAGTTTTATAGATATCCCAGATTTGTTCCCAAATAATTATCATATAATTTTAGTTAGCTTCAGAAAAAAACAGAACTATAAATAGTAAAATACATAATGTACTTTCATTTATAAATTTATTCAAATCTACAACTAAGCATTTAAAGTGCCAGCTCAAGATTCGAGTTTATGTTAAGCAAGCTATTTAAAATAAAACCATATAAATCATTAAAATATCGAATAGTATAAGTAAATCTTGATATCAAGATAAATAAAAAACAATGGCTTTTTAATAAAGAACAACAAATAATTTCTCCTTAAAGACCATGGTAATATAAATATGTATATTTTAAAATGCTACTATAAAATTCTACTTCAAACCACTTGGAAAATATATGCTCCATACGGACCAACCCGCCGTATATCCCTATGTAAGTTTAGTGAAACAGCTTTGCCACTTCGTTAGCGTTCATTCTAGACCATTCACAGGTTGAATTTTTAAAATCCTTTCTTGGTGCCACAATAGGGGCACATTTCGAGCACAAACTCGAGCATTAAGCGCTAGGTATCTAGATCTTTCGAAATAACGAGGCAGGGACGTAATAGTTGAATCGCTTTGTTTTTCGTTATAAATATTCTTTTAAAACATCATATTTGTTGAAGTTAAACTTTTTAAGAATCGTTGTGATTTCAAACCGGATGCAACGGGAAAAACGACAGGTAAGAGACACATATCCAATAATGTGTAGGATAAACCCGGCAAAGAAAGTGACAGAAATATATATACTCTTTTATATTATCGGTCTCTCCTCTTTGCGCCATGCTTCGTAGCATTTCCATTCCCGTCCTATACGCATAGGCGCCTGTAATTCTGTGTATTAGATCAGGAGTAGCCAACTAGCGGCTCGCAAGCAGCAGGTTGACGACCCATGGATTAATTTACACTTACTTCACAAATCTTTAATAGGTCGTTGTTTAATAGACCAGGGTTAGCCAACTATCGGTCCGCAGGCCGCATGTTGACGACCCCTGGGCTACAGAACATTTACTTCACAAAGTAGATTAATTCGGCGTTTTTGTTACATTGATAAAAAATATATATTTATATAAAAAAATTATTTATAATTTGTATTAATTTTCGACACTTTTATTATTTTAATGACAATTAAATACCTAACATATGTTCCTTTTTCCCTCCCTCTAAGTCCCGGAAATTTAAAGTTTTAGATTAATATAAATATAGACATGGCGTAAAAACTTGTTTGCCAATGAAGTTTCACTTCTCACATGTGTACGTTGTACGCATGCACTCAAATTTTCTTTTTAATTTAATATAAGTGGTTACACATGTAACCTAAACATTACGCGTGTGGAAAAAATGCCACTAAAAATCAACATTAAGATTTTTCTTCAATCTTAGTTTTTCCCGTGAAACAAATTTTAGATAAAAATAGTAGATTACTTACTTTCCTTCTTAATGTTTTACGTATACGTAACTTGGAAACATTTTTGAAGAAAACCACATTATTTCACAACAAAAAGACATATTTGTAAAACTAAATAAGCAACTAAATGTGACAATGTGTGATGCTTCACCAAAATAATGAAAATAAACATGCCGATCACATATTGGAACCATGGATTCTTTTGGATGAGGGCACTTAAAGAGTTATTTTAAAGATTATATTTACTATGTATGTAATTACCAGGAACTGTAAGATTTACGATTCTATAACTACTCTAAAATATAATATACAAAAAAAAACTCTACTACTGAAACTAAAACTACCGAATGAAATATGTTTATTAAATCTTTGCTTTAAATTTTGTAATTATGTAAATTTTAAAATAAAACACAACAAGTACTCTACAGTTAAATTACATCTTCGGTTTCAAAGTTTATTAAATATTTAATTAATAAGTACTAAAGAAAGGCTTGAATAATTTTCATTTTATTTTATATATTAAATTGAAGTCTGGGACTAGTGTGACTCTTCGGCCGTGGCTAGTTATCACCCTACCAGCAAAGGCGTACCGCCAAACAAAGAGATTTGTGTTCCGGTTCGATGCTGTGTAGAAACCATATGAGGTATAACGCCTTTTACTAGACTAGCGAGCTTCCATTTTAGACTATATCATCACTTACCATGAAGTGAGATCCACAGTCAAGCATTAAACTGCCAGCAATAAAAAGTTATTGGTTTAATATAAAATTTTAAGATAAGCAGTAAATTTGAATTTAGGAAATAAATAGGTCACCCTTTCAATTTAAGATAAGGTTTAGAGAAAGCATTTAAAGTGAAATCAAAATGACAAATCAAATAATTGACTGTTCCTTTGGGGACAAATTTAGCTTTTCATAGATCCGGCGGCCATTGTAAACGGCGCCTGATGTTTCGGAGGCAGTATTTCAAAGAAGGATGGGACCGGAGGCAATCTTTGTTGGCTTTGTGCCCTTTTTTCATCTGCCTATACTGAAAAGGGGTTGTCCTTTTCACTTTTGACAAATGTGTTAATGCAATCTACAGTGGCTATATACGCTATAGGACCTCTGATAGGTTATACAGTACAGTATTTATACAGGACATTGTTTGGATAGTTAATTAAAATATTTGCCATTAAATTGATACATAGGCATGATTGCATAGTGATGAGACGCTTGAATTTTCGTTTACAGAAATCGCAGGATCGAATTCTAGGCATAGTAAATAATTTTTGGATACATTTAGCCTGTTAGCCAGCAGTACAGCAGCGTGGTGGGTGTAATGAAGAGGCTTGTGCCAGGCACTAAGACGTTGATAAACTCGTTCTCTAACCCTTTTCAATAATTTGTTACTTATTTTTCTCAATTGAAGCCATTAAGACGTAAATTATCTACTTCGACTTTCCACATTACTTACCATCAGGTAACAGTATGTACTTTAATGATAAATATTATTTTTGTGATAACCACTTCACGATACTAATACGAGTAATTTAATGATCCCCTACGAAGGCCTATAGGTTAATAGTCGTAAAATGAGGTATTGCCTTAATAAAATGTGTCCATCATAAAAATTTCTATCGATATAAAGTAATAGCAACAAAAATAAAATCTTTGTGATTATGGTCATCAAAATACACACACGTAGAAATTATTTTGGTAAACTTCATAAGAGGCACAGATTCCTCGTTAGAAAAGTCGTGGGTTCGAATTTAGGACAGTTTTCACAAAATTTTCTTTTTACAAAAAGATAATCGACTAATAACGATAGATATTTTATGTACTTAAGTATTCTTGAAAAACTGATTACTTAGTCTTTCGGCGAAAGAAAATGCCGGACACCTACATGTTCCGGGTAAAAAAATGCAGCATGACATTTACCATCCTATTATTTCCGACTTGCTTTATTTAGGTGCAACGTGGTGCTGGGAAATTGTTTACAAGGTAAACAGACTCAACCAAAGACCTGCATCCAATCTCAAAGAGCCACCCTAGGCTTTGTTCTTATATAAGAGCATAGAGAAAAGTATATATACTAAATCAAAGAGAACGACATAGCAAACACTTTTATTGCACACCGCAGAATATACATGAACATATATATGTACGTATAAATACATACACAAATATATATTTACACATCTAAATAGATATCTCTATTAAATTGAAAAATATGCAAAATTCACATACATAAGAGATCAATTGCTATGTTTAACCAAGGGTAAAACAATTTAAAAACTATGAAAACTGATCTATCTACCTTGGCATTAACATTTTGATACAGAAAATCCTTTGGAAATTATCGACTGTTAATTGGAATAAAATTGCCACCAAACACGGAAAATATTTGCTGAATTATTGTTAGGAAAGGAAGTTTATTTATTTTATAATATTAATAATTTCCACTGTAACGTACGTATTTATATACGTAGTCGGTGATAAAGGGTTTAATCTATGATAAAATAAAAGTAAGTAACAAACTGTGTTCAAATAACTAACATTTTCCATGGTGTCACTCACGTAGGTCACGGTCTCATGAGAATATAGCGAAGTCCTTACTTAATAACCGTTGGCAATTCGGAATGAGTCACTTTAATAAATCTAGTCAATTGCCAACAACTTTCAAGATCTCGTTATGAGTAGGTGAGTTTAATTGCCTTAAACCCATAATCGCATATTTGCCTTTTTGATGGAATGTTGGGGTACATCGGTTTTAAAGTTTATTATTACGGACAAATGTAGGAAAATTATATAGGAAGATATTATCTATATTATAAGTATTCACTGTAAAATAATACAGAGGCACCTCAATCCTATAAATCCCGCCCATAAACGATAAATGACAATCTTGACAGCTCTCACTAATAAATCACAAAGCGGTTGGAGTATGGATCATGTATTACGCGATAACCCAACAAATTATACTAATATGGAAACAAATATAAAAATACACGTCACTGTTTTGAATGAATAATTACACAATCCAACATTTTTAAAAAGAACGTAGTAGAATTTAGAATGGTCGAGATGTTTGTATTAAAAATTCAAATTTAAATCAGCAAATATGATGCCGAAAAATGTTATAATGTTTTGTTTAATTTCGTTTTTTGAATGACTATTCTTCCGAAGAAGTGATGTGTTATATTATATCATAGTTGAAGCAAAACTTCTTTAGTCCCATGATGGTATTTTTTTACGGATGAAACGCGTGATAAGCGTCACGAAGTTGTGCAGCGTTTTTAATGCTAATTCGTTTGTAGGTTAGGTAGTTTTCATATTTACAAATAACATAAGGCATTTTAATTTACCACCCATCATTTAATAATTTATTAAATAAAAAAAATTCATAAGTTCTCTCTTCTTTTTTCATAAATTTTAAATTCAAATTTAAAATTTAATTAATAATTTCCAATATTGACAAAAACAAGTGACATTTTTATTTACAGCTCGTCATTTAAAATTTCAATAAATTATTTGTATTAATTTTCGACTTTTTAATGAGAATTAAATTCCAAACTATCTTCCTTTCTCCCTCACTTTGAGTCTTGGAAATCTAAAGCTTAAGATTTGTATAAATAAAAACAAGCTTTAAAAATTAGTTTGCCAAAGAAGTTTCACTTCGCTTCACTTTGCTGTATAGTATTTCAGTTTACATGCTCGAAACATCTTCGAATCTCGTGTTTACATTTATAAAATCTTGACTTTTTTGACATTTACTGTAAAATCAAATATATTCAAAGCAGCCAGCTATATAATTTACAAAAGACATTGGGCAGGCTGTCGGGTGTGACGTTATTTCAAAAGGTAAATGCTTCGTGTCGGGAAATGGTAGCAATTATATCACATATGAGTAAGGGTTGGTGCTTTACAAAATTATAAATATATGGCTACAATTATGAATGAAATATGTGTATAAGAATTATACTGCAAAATATACTTTATTAAATACTTTATACTCATATTTTAACCTTAAAAAAATCGCCTTACTAAACTGTCACGTCACGTGAGTAAATTGATTTGATTTTCAAATTTTATACAGTTGTAACATGGCTAAGAAGCTGCCACGGTATAAGGATCTTCTGCGCCATTTCAAGCTTGAATCCTTGAACGACCGCAGACAAACGATGGACGTTATTTTCTTATATAAACTCACAAACGGCTTAATTGATAGTCCTTACTTGCTTTCCCAAACCAGCCTTGCCGTTCCAACGAGGCTACCGCTATGTGACATATATTTTCCATTCGTTTCAAAATACTCACGAATGAACCTCTACACCTTATTCTACATTAAATAGAATCACTAAAAAATATAACGTTGCTGTTGGCACCAATACCAAGATGGACATTTTCTCAGACTCCTTTCTCAGATTTAAAAGTAAAATTCTCGCAAAATTCAGTCTTGACAATGTTTAATTCCTAATTTAGGCTTAATACTTAAGACTTTTTTTTAATAGTCTTTCTAAAATTGTTACCTATACTTCCCTTTTCTGAATATATGTTTACACCTGTAATTGAGGTGAGACTTAGCACAAGAGTCATAGCTACTCTTTAAGTGTTTTAGTGTATACTTTGTTGGTGTAACTGTAAAATGAACTAAAATTATTAAAGCGTTTTAAGTGTATTTTTGATATGAAAGCTTTGCTGTTTATTACTTTATTGATACTATATTTATAATACGTGAAATTAATTTATGAAACTAACATGGTAAGAAAATAAAAGTAAATTTACTACTTAAATAGTAAACAGACACAAAGAGCAAAGCAGTTTCAAAAACATCTAAAAAATGCATACTTTACAAAAATTCGTATGCATTCCGCATTGTTTTAAATATACCTGAAAATGCTATTATAAATTGCTTACAGTTGAAAACACTCGCAGCCAATTCAAAATCCGCTTTCTTCCTAAAGGCTTTAACGGAAACACTACGTATTTATACAATCAAAACTGAAAACGGTTTTAATAACGAAGTTTTTTATGAAATTGTTTTGTGCAATAAAATAATTCCATTTATGGACCAGTGCAGTGAAAATGTTTCGCATAATTGCAGCGCAGTATAAATACATGTTTGCATACGCAGTACGTCTAATTTTTAATATATTTATTAAAACATTGTTGTTCTATATTTTCTAAATGTTTTCACTGTTGATAGACGTGTAGTTATTTTGCTGTCTCCATGACCCACGTGTTTCCACTGGGAGACAACGATAATGATCACAATGACATTTATATAAACAGAAACATTTAGTCATGTCACATATCCACATAGAGCTGGATCTCACGAAACTGGATTCTAGGCTATTCGTGCGTCCTGCTTTTTGCTATTTAATCTTAGTAATTGGTCAAATAATTTGACGAAGGGGTAATAGTAATCAAAAGACTAAGGTTGTTACAATTTTGGCTTCATCCGAGTGGAGCTAGAGTGGAATGATTAAGCGAACCCCCGTTCACAAATGACGATGGTCCCACTGGGTTTTAGCGGATGTTTTTTTATTACAATCAACACCTACTAATAGAAATATACGTACAATTAGAGATATAATACAAAATAGAGCTACTTACGATTACACAAAGATAATAACAAAAAGAATAATAAGATATAAAAAGTTGATAATATAACACATAAAGGTAATAAAAATTCACAACTGAAATTCGTGTGAGTGATGTGTGTGCGTGAGTGCGCAATTGCGTGTGAGGGGAGGAGGAGGATCTGTGTGTGTGTGTGTGTTTAAATATATTTAATGCTTGTGTTTGCTATTTTTTTCTTTTAATTCCAACTCTAGGTTGGAATGATGAGCAGCAATTTCTTTTTTCAACTGCACTTTAGTAAGGTGAAAGAGAAATGCGAGAAATTTTTATTATATCACCGTGCTAATCGTATCAAGATACAGTTCTGGGCATACAATGTATTAGTTTTAGGTATTGCTAATAGGTGAGGTTTCCTAGTTCTAAATGACGACGCATCCAATGAGAGAGCTGACAGTAAGCTAGGACAATCGGTACGATCCGTTAGTATAGATTGAAGCAAGACGACATCACTGTGATTTCTTCTATTTTCAAGGGAGTCTAATTTATAACATTCACAGGCACTGCCACTGCTGGCGAGTTCTATATTCCCATCTGGCTGGATGGGGTGCGTAAACGCACGCACAAACCACGTAAGTGAAACAGCAGATACGAGCCATAGACGCCGCCATATTAGCCTTAACTACTCGGCTGAGCGCCTCTCACTTTACCACTACATCGCGGCTGGCTATAATACGATATACGATAGACAGACGAAATAATGGTTCACTTTTTATATTTCCGAGCTCATAGCGACCTTCTTTGCATCAATAAAACGTCATAGACCACCCGAAAAACTTAGAATGAAGTAATTAATATTTTAATTACTATAATCTAATTACGGTGCTTCAATGAAGATTATGATAACCGATAAATATTTTGATTGCTAATGCGGGATTGAAAATACGGCTCCATTCGTATATTCATGTTGACAGTCTGCGGCGGTAATTCGGTTTCCCATTAACGATGAACTTAATGCCACTTTAATTAAATTATATACTCTCGTTAAATCTCAATCATTCTTTTGTTCATCGGGCTTGTTGGTAATTTCACCTTTTATCTTTTTATTGTTCTTTATGCGTCATCCACAGAAATTATGGAAATACATTAAAAAAATATAATAAATGTACAGAAAGAACTCATGCTAGTATGTAAATTGTAATAGCTCAAGATGTGGCTCAGGTCCTCAACTCCTACTAATACAATTGCATTTTTTAAGTAGAACAAATGTGGAATTTTATAAAAAGTAGAAAGATAAGCTAGAGGAAAGTATACTAAAACGGAGGTCTTCTTCCTATTGTATTATAGATAAATTGAACAAAAAATTCCTGTAATGGTAATTATACCAGAAATACCATAAAAAACATAAATCAATACGAAAATAACCCGTATTTAATAACTGAAATAACAAAAGGAAATGATGAATATGCAAAAATGACGGACTTTCAAAACGGAGCTCGTAGGAATCGAAATTAGTTTGTAATATAAACGCCTTACAAACTGCAACTTTACGCTGGTGCTACAATTGCTATAAAAGAGAAGCAGGAGCCTACACACATTTCAGACCAAAATACACTTCATTTATTTTATTATAATATTATGCATACGGACCTAAAATTTGTAAAATAATTTTTTTCATTTTCTTTTCTTTAACTTTAAAATCGCTAAAGCTGCTACTTCCCTGTGTATCTTTCTTCACATTTCAAACCTTTAAAAGTTGCGATGTTCGTAGAACAATAAAGAAATCTACAACGTTACAATGAACTTAAAAGTCTCAATAAAGAGCTTAAAGATATATTTCCGGACATACGCAGATATTTTGTTAAAGTTCTAAATCCGAACCGTGTGGTAGTTTTTATTACTTTAATCACGTGCATCGATAAACATCCAAAGGTATATATTGCAAAGTTTCAAGAATTAAGAATCATAACATTTATCCAAGTAGTCAAGCAAAAAGGCTTGAGCGAGCAAATGGGTCACTTAACTGTCACTGACAACTTCCCTTGTGACCATAGAATTATAACAAAGCAAAACGCAGTTAAACAACTCGACGTTAAAATAACTAAATTACCGTCACATTATATCTTTCATTTGCAAAATTGTACGAAACTGTAAAAATAAAACCAGTCTATAAAAAATATATCAATAATGAAATAGAATAACATAACCATTTCTATAAATTTAAATATGTCTCTGCTTTTTGTGAACAATCGTTCAATTTGTAACGGACTCGTCCGTACATAAATAATTATATTTATGGATTTTTCATACTTTCACACATATTATAAAAAGAGTATAAAAATATATTATTTATTAATCATAATATAAAATTAATATAATAAGAAGATAAATTCAACAAATAATTACAAAATATCATTAAAGTCGGATTCACGTATAGACGGGGCGCGTTCGTGTATTGAACCGCGCGGATCGTCACGACAGCCTCCGCGCATATATAGGGAGTGGTGAGCGGCGCGAAGCGACGCGGCACGGAGATGTCGCGAATGTATGACTGCATGTATTGTATGAGATTATGCGCCTAGCGAATAGAGGGACCGAATTTAAATATTAAAACAATATTTAAATTACAAATAAATATTATAAATAAAATAATAAATGTCATACATTACTACTGGGGCGATACACATATTAGTTGAGTTTATCTTGACTATTTCGAACGAGCGTGCTTCGGCATGCCTACAGTTGGTGTTGCGATCCTACCTTTCACTAGGAGAGGTTGGGGTTCGACTCCAGCTTATTATGGTGTCTTAAATGATACTTTATGGAGGTGACTCCATGAAGTAGTGTAAGACATCGTACTGAATATTACTTTGGTGCGTACTGGGGTCGTCTTGGGTTTCAGGCCTGTATTGATTTCGATCTTTATAGCGAGCCTCGCTCAAGGGCTTCCCCAGGCTGTTCGTCGTTAGGGCGGGGTTTCAGGCCTGTGGCCATTGTGTTACAGCGAGCCTCGCTCCACCTTGACGGCAGACAATCAAAGTTACTGTAGTTGTTTTGGGTGATACGGGTTGTGTTTCAGGCCTGTTGTAGCCTCGGCTATGGCAGTGAGCCTCGCATAACTTTGGACGCCTAGGACTCTAGAGTAGTGCTAGTACAATGTGGTTTCTGAAATGTTACTGATTGATGATCCGGCGCTATAAGCGTCGTCATCGTTAATCGGTAGTGCTAGAGCCATGACCGAATGTTGCTAGGCGTTGCGTTAGCTTCTGCGTAGCAGTGATGGACAAATGAACACTGATCTTGTGGGCTTGCTCACATGTGAAGTGTTCGCCTGTTAGGGACAATCTCTTAGCTTACTATTAAATGTAATAAAAATGACATTGTAGCATGTCATAGATATAGGGCCGCTGGTCGGGCCTTTATTATCAAGGCTGCGGGCTAGCTTATAGACAGTGTGGCCTGCATATCCCTTTGCTTTCAGTGGCTTGCCACGAATATATAATGAACCAATGCTTTTGTTGGGTTGAGAGCTCAGCGACTGGATACTCTGTGTGGGTGTGAGGCCTAGCATATGTGGATCAACGACATATTATATTATTATACAACATTCCCACCGAGGTGGTGACATATTATACATCTATGCAGTCGATCACAAGACTTAAAATATGTGATTATTATTATTATACCACGAATCCCACCGAGGTGGGGATACATACATCGATCTAGTCTAACACTGGACTTAAAACATGTGTAATATATGCGGTGTGGTCCGCCTGCCAGATACTCCTGATCTGTGTAATTGATCTGACAAGATGCATTGGTGATTTATATATCCCATTATAACGAAATCGCGCTTTGCGCATTACAAACATGGCTAATGCCTCATCACAGCTTCGGCTAACAAAATATATGGATTTCGATCCTCGTTTGAATATACCTTAGAGACTTGTCTCTACATATTGACAAAACATATCCGGGCTTTAGTCCCGATGACACAACCATCGAAAGATCATACGCCGCAGGCGCACTATAAACAGGAATCCCTATCCAGGGAGGGGAACTCATAGCACGGGTCGGAGTTCATTATCCCTGGCGGGTGTGGAGCCAGTCTTTGGATCACTCTGGTACCTTATTCATATTATAGTATTAGAAGGTACCTGGGTGCCCATGGTAGGGATTCCTTCAGCGGTAAGTGGTTACTCCACTTACTGCTTATTTTTAATTGCGATAGAAAAGAAGTCTGTTGATAGACCTTCCTTGATGGCTATTATGATACATTATAATATTATCCCAGAGTCATCCGTGAGATGACTGTGTTTTATTTTATTAAAACAAAAACTACTGATCCAATGGATATTATTTAACATATAATTAATGTTCCCTGAAATTACTATTTGTAATGCCGTATGGATAAAATAAAATAATATTAAGATTATCGAATCTCACATTCTCTTTGCCTCTGACGCTCTGAAAGGATTTGGATTACTATGAATACAACATATTAATGGGGTTCTAACTAGCTGGACGATCGTATATGGCCAAATATATTAATATTTATTAAACTCCAGCGATGCCTTTAAACTATGCCAGATGCGAGAGGATGGTTATGTATATTTTTATATATAAAAAAAAAAAAAAATTATATTAAGTATTGATGAGTGAGGTCGATACAGTTACAAATTCAAAATTTACAAAAATATTCTTACGATTTAGCGGAATCCACGTTAGTTTATGTTTTCCTTATGTATAAACTCATAATCAGCAAATATGATGCTTTGGTACGACAAAATGTCATTGTGACAATGGTTGATTTAAACAGTTTGTTTAATTTTCAAAACGGATATCTTGTAAATTGCTTTTTCGAATTGTGTCACCATTCATCTAAAGCAGCGAATTATATGTGTCAATAACCGCACCCACTTTGGCAATTACTATTTATGCAAAAATTGGCTGTATTAACCATTTGTGAACAGATGCAAGAGCAGCAGGATTATCATGACGACAGTTCAACAAAGCAGTCACTGTAGCCAGAATGATAACTTATTTACATATCTTGCAATAGTAATAATATACTAAATTCTTTATAATATACTCATTCACAAAAACGAATTGAGCTTCAAAAATGTTCTCCGGAATTTGAAAAGAAATCTTACAGTTTATAAAAATCAATATTTTTGCAACACTTTCCATTTTCACGGAAAGTTTTTGTTAACTAACGATCCTTTTAGGTACTTATACATATATTATAAGCAATCTGAAAATTGCGATGATGAATATTTCCCAAATGTTAGATATGTGAGTGAGTACATAATACGACAGACACAAAAACTGCCGCCCCTTTATTACAATAAAATGTTGCTACCTTTTTTAATATTTTCGGTACGTCATGTATCCTTTTATATAAGCATTGGCTTATATCTACACTAATATTATAAAGAAGAAAGATTTGCATTTTTGTATGTAACGAATAAGCTCAAAAAGTACAGGACCAATTTTAATAATTCTTTTTCATTAGAAAGCTACATTATCACTGAGTAACATAGACTAAATTTATTACTAGATTACTATAGAAATCTTTAGAAATTCCTATTAAAACCAACCGAAGGTGTAAAAAAATTAGCCATAAAATGTCTTTCATCGCATACGCTGTGAAGAGTATTAATGATAGGACAAAAAAATGTTCGACAATATTATAGAATATATCAATATCTACAAAAAACTTCGCGAGACCATATGTCTAACTATTGTAGTTACGTCACTATAACTACATTTTTACATTTAACAAATTGATAGAAATGCCGATCAAAATCAGACCGTGTTATCCATACCATTTATAATTTTTTATCCAAATAAATAATTTAATATTCAAGACTATCTCAATACCAGATTATTACCTTTTGAATTATTGAAATCGGATAACTAAAACATATCATAAATTAAAATTAAAATACATGCCGAGAGTCTTCTTCACGTAGAGTACAGGGAGGCTTTAAGATAAGCATACAATTTTTTCTAATTTAGTGATTCATGGTCGTTTTAATTATCATGCTTAAAACTTAAATATCTGTACCTACTTATGTCTACCCGTGCGAAGCCGGGACGGGCCGCTAGTATATGATAAAATATAAGTCACGATATCATATATCTTTCTTAAACTAAGTCTATAACAATTTTATCTAAGTAATTAACAGCCTATTAGTTCACTTAAAAAGGTTTTTGGAGCCTAGAACCAGCACGTTGACTCTTGGGTTGGATCTATAAAATAATGCTATCTTCGAACAAGGTAGACAGTTTGGCAATGAGGTTTGTTACTTCAACCGAAGTTTAAGTTTTCGCTACCCCCGCCATAGTAATAAATTGGATCATGTCTTCCTAAATTATAAGTTTCTAACACTTTAGTGGTTGCGAAAATTATGTACAAACTACTTTACCCTCAGCTGACTATTAGATCAGTGAGACGTAATCTTCATATCAGCGCAGTCGATTACGCAATCGTCACACGATGCATCTCATATTAGCTATATGTAATTTTATAATATCCCATTAGTAGTAAAATTTATCGGAAGATAAGATTTGAAATATTTTTCCATGACTTATATTTTCAGATTACAGTGAACTTTGCTATGTGATGACTATATTCAATTTGTAATGACAGGCACAGTTTATATTTTAAGAGAATTATTTCCTTATCTATTTCGAAACATATTTTTTTGGTAGTTCTTATAAGTGAGTTGAACGTTAAATTCAAACGCGATAACATTTTTAGCGTTGTTACAGTTGATGTAAGTGTGTCTCTTAATATACTTACCTGGTGGGTAAAATCCAAAGAATACGACACCAATTATAGCATGAAAAGTCACATAAACTATTTGTTCAAATTATGTCCGTGTAGATTTAAACGGCACGCACTGTTAGGCAAAGTTTATAGAGTCGGCGCGGTCGAGTTGCGGGCGGGCGAACGTTTATACGGAACGCCATCCAAGAAGTGGCGGGTATGGACACGGTAGGTGGGGGTTGTGTCGTGCGCATGCGTTATCCCTCTTTGCCCGGTCTGGCTGACGTCACTTGTGATCCGACGGGGACAAGTCAGACCCCGGCCTCGATATCCTCATAGCACACGCTCTAACCCGAAATCAACGGATAACATCTATTTTAAATATATCTTATATGCATTCTAATATTTTATTCCTTATCATAAAAACAATTATATACAACGTTCTAGAAGACCGCTCCCGAATACGAAGACAATAGTACTAAAGACACCTTTGATGATGGGACGGAAAATACAATCGATCCTAATTTAAAAAATCATATTTTTAAAACGTTTTATTAGCGTTATTTACGCTTCATCATGTTTGTACACTGACCCATTGGTCTAATGGTTAGCATGTTCGGCAGAAATGAAGTCCTGGGTTCGAGACCCGGGTTAGGTCAATTCAAAAATCAATACTGAGCTTTCTATTAAGATTTTCTCAATATTTGCCCGAAGTAGGGAAATTGACGGTGTATTCACCCCCGTCCCGATCCACCACCCGATCTCTCTCCGGTCGTGTCGCATTCCTGTCACATCGGACTATGAGAGTGAAGGAATAGAGAGTGCACTTGTGTACTATACCTGCCAATCGGCATTGGAGTAACGTGGTGAGTCTATGCTATAAAAACCCTCGCTTCTCGGAGTGTGGAGGCCTGTGCCCAACAGTGAGACATTAAAGAGTTGCTACTAACTTACTCACTTACTAAGCAAATTTACGTTTTAAATTCACACTTGTTAAATCAAATTATAGCAAAATGTAACTTAATATAAGTTTTAAAGGTCTGTGTAATCTGACTTCATTAGGTATACCGTCACTTTCAAATTGACTTCCATTTCGAAAGTGTTGAGCACCTTATCAAAGTGACAGCTACTGTAAAACAATGCGAAACTTCCTTATTCAAATCATTTTATCACTCGCTACTATCCATCAAAGAAGTCTTTTTTTTACAACAATGTTTGCATATTTGATACATTTTAAACGCAAATTTAACTATGTATGGTATACTTTCAATTGATACAAACGTTTCCAATCTTAAACCATTGAACAAATGGAAATTTAAATAAGTTTAAAGTCGATCTTTTTTCCATCGCCTCCAATTTTTGAAGTGACACTTCTTTAGGTGCATGACGGTAGGTTTTTTACGAATGAAACGCTTGATTAGCGTCACGAAGATGTGCGGCGTTTTTATGCTAATCGTTTGAAGGTTAGATTCGCGGTGGACCCTACTGAGGGAGTGAATGCACTTCGACCCTTTTGGATCCTTTGTACGCTTTATTCTTTTGAAGGTTAGATAGTTTTAATATTTACAAATAACATTTGACATTTTAGTTTGCCACTCGTCATTTATTAATTTAACATATTATTTTTCATAAAATATATAATAAAAATATTTCATAAAATCTCTTTTCTAAACTTTAAATTTAAAAAAAAAATTTGAGATTTCAATGAATTGTTGTACTTAATTTTTGACAATTAATATTTTAAAGAAATAAATTAATTGAATTCCTACAATATCTTCCTTTTTCCCTCCTTCTAAGTCTCGAAAATCTAAAGTTTTAGATTTGTATAAAAATAAACAAGACTTAAACAATCGTTTACTAAAGAAGTTTCACATCTGACTAGTGTTATTTGTACGCACGTACTTTTAATTTTAAGGTTTTGTTTTATCAATGACTACTTGAAGAAAAAATAATTAAATTAGAATCCATGACTTATTGGATAAAGGCTTGCTGAGATCTTGCCCTATTATTATTAACAATGCAAAAGTAAGACTTCCTGTTATGTTTTCAAGTCAAAACATCTGGACTATATTGATGAATTTTGTAACAGGGTGGATCGGAACTAAGAGAAGAGACGGACATAGCTTACTATTTCTCGTCAATATATACCTTAAAGATTGACTCGGTACCATGAACCACCTCATTGGTCTAGTTGTTAGCATGTTTGACAGACATGAAGTCCTAGGTTAAAGTCCCGGGTCGGGCCAATTAAAAATTGATATTGAGGTTTCTTTTAAGATTTTCTCAATATTTGCCCGAAGTTGGGTATTTGGCATTGTGCTCCACCTCCGTACTTCAGAGAGCACGTTAAGCTGTCGGTCCTGCACCTGATCTCTCTGCGGTCGTGTCGGAGTGACATCACATTGAACAGTGAGAGTTGAAGAAATAGATAGTGCGCTTGTGTACTATGTCTGCCAATCCGCGTTGGAGAAGCGTGGTGGATCTATGGTCTAAAATTCCAATAGTGGGGCGTTAATAGGCTGCTGCTTACCTTACCTTAAATAAATGAGTAACTAGTTATATACAGATGAAGTTGCGGACACAGCTAATATACAATAACTGCATGTCGTTCAAAAAATAAACCATGCAAACGTTACCAGTTATATATATTTATTTTAATTTTTGAATATGGTAAACATTATTTTAAAGAGAAATTATAAAGCAACATAACATTCCCTCGCTGTTATACTATCCGAATATTGAATTTTTAATTCTTGAATTTGGTGAAATATATCCAATAAAGAGAAACATTTCACAGCTTTAAGCTTGAAATCCATAAAAAATATATTATTATAAATTGAACTTAAAATTCAAACGGCATGTTTTTATAGAAATGTTTATGAGAAATCTGACACTTTCATGGTTGTTTAACGTTCAAAACTATATGAGAACAATGCTTTAAACTGCTACTTTATGGTTATTACTATCTTTCAAACTTCCAAACTGCTTTTATTAACATTTCAAATTGCACTTTTGGCTTAATAAAATATAACTTACCAAATAACCACTGCAAAAACTTCAAAGATAAACATTTATTTCGACGAAAATTTTCAAAATAGTATATTACGCACCTAGTCACGAAAGTATGGCATTGCCGCCCGCGTGATAATTCACCAATCCACCGATCAAACAGGGCTCAAACTTTTTATTGAATACAGTGTATGTTTCTATTTCTTGTGTAACAAAGGTGTCAATATTATAACAAATATAATAAATTTTATTTTGCATAAAATTAAATATTAACTTTTCTGAAAGCGTCACGATAACTACAGCATAGAGTAGAAACCTTGCTTGCAAAGAGGGTTTGGAGACCTGATGGGCTCCCAAACTTTTAGTAAGGGTTTAGTTCATATCTCTAATGTTACAAAAAGTAAGTTTATAATGAATTTTTTGTCAAAATATCTGTACATTTATGTAATATTACTGTATTTCATTATGGTAATATTAAAATACTCAGAAGTCGTACCTTCAATACATACCAATTCATTGATCAAAGGCATTTACTTAAGAGGGAAATTATCATTGTAACGACATTCTCGTCAATATTTGACACGAGATGAATGAAAACGCAAATCACGTTTATGAAGCTGAATTGAAATTATTATTACGTTTGCCTATTAATATCGTATCTGAAAACAAATAATGTACATAATAAACAAAAAACTATTTCTTTCTATTTGAGAACCTGTAATTCACTTGGTAGAAAGAAAAGCTGCCTTTTTTCCGTTTAATTTCATAGGTTTAGAAAGGTAATGTGTTATAATATCTCTAACTTCGTTGTTTACAGTAGCAGCACTGGGTACTAATCATTAGCACTTTCACTGTCATGGCCAGGTTGCCCACTGTGGAGGTGTTCGTCTGGAAATTGGCAAGGAGTATGTCCCGCCACGCGGACAACTCCCAAAACACCTCCACGGTAGCCAGCCAGCAACCATGATCAGCAAACACTGGGCATCCCTTGCCAGCTATGACCGCCTCCTGACATAGGCGATGATTAAAGCGAAGACGACGTAATGGCAGTGGCGAAACCCGGATTAGACAACTCTCTGAATTGACCTGGATGGACACTTATGATTGCGGGCAAAACAGATTACCGGGGATCAAATTGATGCCTGAGGAAGGTGCCCGGTTATTGGCATTGACGTACCTGAGAAGAACCCAGAAAACTGCCATGGCAATTTTCGGATATTTCACTTTTTGTTATTTTAAATGTTTTGGTTTTATTTCGCTGTATTAAATATACACTTACTATAATTTTTTTTCAATAAAACGTTATTACTTTATATATTTTTTTAAATAAAACATGTGTGAAGTGAAACTTTTTTGGCAAACTAATTTTTAAGTCTTGTTTATATTTATACAAATCTAAAACTTTTAATTTTCGAGACTTAGAGGGAGGGGAAACAGGAAAATTTGTTAGGGATTTAATTATTTACGAGGCCTGGGAGGAATCACGAGACGCGCTTGGTGTTTTCTGTGATTTGTCTAAGGCCTTTGATTGTGTCCAGTATGAAACTCTGATCGGGAAATTACGTCACTATGGCATCACAGACGCTGCATTAGACCTGATGAGTTCCTATTTAACTAATAGAACACAAAAGGTCTGTGTTAATGGAAAACTTTCAGAAGGGTCTGTAACGAAACTAGGTGTTCCACAGGGTTCCATATTAGGACCATTTCTGTTCCTCATTTACATTAATGACCTTCCTTATTTTGTCAAGGACGGTCATGAGATAGTTTTGTTTGCTGATGACACTTCTCTAATATTCAAAGTTAATCGACAACAAACAGATTTTGACGAGGTAAACAATTCGCTCAATAAAGTAGTACAATGGTTTGAAGCAAACAACTTATTACTGAACGGGAAAAAAACAAAATGTATTAAATTCACATTACCAAACGTAAAGCAAGTGAGAACCATTGTTAAACTTAATAATGAGGAACTTGATCTGGTAGATAGTACCGTTTTTCTAGGCATTACTTTAGATTGTAAACTACAGTGGGGGCCCCATATAAGAGGTCTATCGAACAGGCTCAGCTCTGCGGCTTACGCGGTTAAAAGAATTCGCCGTCTTACGGACGTTGAAACTGCCAGGCTGGTCTATTTCAGTTATTTTCACAGCATTATGTCATATGGCATTTTACTTTGGGGTAATGCTGCTGATATAGATGCAATATTTGTGCTGCAGAAAAGGGCCGTTCGTGCGATCTACAATATGGGTCCAAGAGAGTCGCTAAGAAACAAATTCAGAGCAGTAAAAATAATGACAGTTCACGGCGTATATATATTAGAAAACTTGTTGTACGTCCATAAAAATATTGACTCTTTTAGGAAGAAAAGTGAATGCACCTCATATAACTTAAGAAATAAAAATAAAATTGCTGTAAATTCTAGTAGGCTACATAAAATTGACAAGTCATTCAAGGGTAACTGTATACGTTGCTACAACAAGCTCCCAGAAGAAGTTACAAAGATGCCTCTTAACAGATTTAAATCTTTTATTAAAAGAAAACTAATTGAGAAATCATTCTATAATTTGAAAGAATACTTAGAAGACAAAAAAGCGTGGGAGTGAATGAATTGATCTATATGTATATCGATATAGAATATTTTTAAATTAAATATTGTAATGATGATAACAAAAAAAAAACGTACACCCGACTGAGTTTGTTGTGGGCTCTTCTTAGATCAGGGCGAGAAGGAACCCTCGTAACTTTAGATTGTAAGTCGTTCTTTTATATTATCATCAGTCATTCATTTAAATAATAAATAGAAAAAAAAACGATATTTGACGATTCAAAAGTGCTGTAATAGGCCCACTTGAATAAAGATATTTTTGACTTTGAATTGTCATTAAAATGTTAAATGACGAATTGTAATTAAAAATGACACGTGTTTTTGTCAATGTTAGAAATTATTTATTAAATTTTGTTTTTGAATTTAAAATTTAGAAAAAAGAGAATTTATGAAATATTTTTATTTTATGAAAAATATTATATTAAATTCTTAAATGACCAGTGGCAAGTTAAATTCCCACATGTTATTTGTAAATATTAAAACTACTTAACCTTGAAAAGAATCAGCATTAAAAAGCTGCAAGTTTCATGGCGCTAATCACGCGTTACCTTCGTAAAAATGTTTCCCTCACGCGCCTAAGAAAGTTTCACTTCAAAAGAATTTATAATTATGTTCATTTCCATGCGCCAAGGCAGCCATTTACAATTGATTACGTCTTTCCAGACTAGAACGCTACCATTTAAGACTGTATCATAACTTAACATCAGGTGAAATCACAGTCAAGTAACATAAATAAAAAGATTATCTTTAACTCAATTTATGTTACCATGACATTTTCGTTAGGAACTCGGGGAAAGTAACGAAATCTTAACTTATAAGTATTACTCATCGCTGTCGTTAAACGTACAGGAGTAAGTTTGTAAGAAAATACTTTTTTGAAAGAATTTAATATAAAATTCTTTCATCAAACTTTGGCGTATGATCGATCACTTACACTCGCTCAACTGAATTCCTACTTTCAGTCTTAAAAATAAATATTGCGTTGGAACAGATTTTTAGCTTCATTTCATGTTTTTTGTTGTTAACATAAATGTATGATATGCTCTCTGTGTAACAAAAAAAATGAGTGGGTACAAAATACACATGTCAGAAGTGAAGCTTGTTTGGCAAACTAATTTGTAAGTCTTGTTTATATTTATACAAATCTCAAACTTTAGATTTCATAGACTTGGATGGAAAACGGAAGATATTAGGAAGATGTTATGTTAGGATTTAAATTGTTACTAAAATATTAATAGTGTCGAAAATTAATGCCCTCATGAGCCTAAAGAAGTTTCACTTTCAAAACGCAAATATCTGTGTCCCTACGTGTAAAGAGTCAACTCGCATTTTGGAAATATGTCAATTTAGGTCTTCGTTTTCTATTTTCTTCAATTACATAGCTTATAAAAAATATGTAATAAGTACAGTAATTAATAATTGATCTTTATAACACTGATTCACAATATTAGAATTTTATAGTTGAGTCATTATAAGTAGGAGCTGTGGATATTATTTTCCATGTAATATCTATTTCACTTTTATTTGCATGATGTATACATTGTGACGTCTGGTGCTATCTAGTTAACGGCAAAGTAACAACTTATAACTACGATAATATTATTGAACTAACTTAAGGATTAAAAACTACAACTTAACTACTACCTAAAAAAAAAAAAAGTAATTAATACTATACCTAAAAAAATTAAATTACTGAGCGTTGTGAACTGCTATTTAAAACTGTACATAAAGAGGAATCTTAAACCGCCTTTGTTTATTTAACCTTCTTCTTTTAATAATTGGTTTTCAGGTGTGACAAGGCACACACAATTTCGCCACTGACACGTTAATTGGAGAAGGCATGCAGGAGATTGTATGGTTTCTGTGATTGCAAACCAAAATTTTAATAATTTACAAAAAGTCGACACTTCAGTCATTTGCCACCGCCACTTAAAAATAAAAATTTTAAGGGTTAGGGACTTTATTTAACCTGATTAACGTGATTAATATCCCAGTGAGTTTATGGTGTTTATTAAAAAGCGGAAAGATTAGCCCAATATAGGGTGAGTGTTGGAGTTATATAAATTTACTTGTTACCATTGTGCTTTTAGTTTATTTTCTTTAAAATATATTCTTAAATTAATATCGCTAAAATATTGAATTATCGTTCACTTGTCCAAAAGCATAAATGTATATTGTTTTACTCAACCTATTAGTTTTCAAATTGTAGTAGGTACTTTTAATTGTTAATCCTATATTATGTTTTTTATGCTGTGAATCGCCATCTCGCAGCCAGCATTAAATCGAATCCAACAATTGAAAGCGGGCAAATTCTAAAACACCCCACCTTCGACGTCTTCCAGGACCTTCCTAGACCTAATACAGAACTGGTCCCTAAACTCACCTACTATCTACTGTAATAGTTTTATTCACACCTGTAAGTAGCAGCCCATTAACGCCCCACTGCTGGGCACAGGCCTCCTCACTCATACGAGAGAGGGCTTTTAGAGAATAGACCCACCACGCTGCTCCACTACGGATTGGCAGACATAGTACACAAGTGTACTCTCTATTGTTTCACTCTCATAGTCCGATGGCAATCCGACACGACCGGAGAGAGATCAAGCGCAGGACCGACGGCTTAACGTGTTCTCCGAGGCACGGGGGTGGATCACACCGCCAAATTTTTCCCAACTTCGGGCAAATATTGAGAAAATCTTAATAGAAAACTCAATATCGATTTTTGAATTGGCCCAACCAGGCCTCGAACCCAGGACCTCATATCTGTTGTCGAACAAACTAACTACTAGACTAATGAGGCAGTCACCAACTGTAAATAATTTACTAAATAAAATATCTAAAACAGGACGACATACATGGAAATTTAATTACGTTTGAAAGTTCCCATTGCATTGTTCGTTAAAAAGTAATTTTAATTTCGAGTTTCAGAGGTAATGCGGTTATTAAAATAAGCTTGACTTACAAAAACCGGAGCAATTATTAAACACTAATCTTAAATTGTGTCGTTATCTAAAAAGTAAAAGAACAAACAAATTTTTCCAAGTTGGTAGATAAGCGTTGTTATAACTTTTACAATTTAATCCCTAAATTACCTTTTATTGCAAAGAGACGTGCGATACAATTTCATGAAAAGGAATACATTTTGATACTAACCGTAAACGTACCATAATGTTATAATTACATGTAGAAATATAGTGACGTCAACGATATTATATCTGCCTCAATAAAATCGAAATCGTGGAAAATCAAACACTTCCAGACTCGTTTTTTCCTTCTGTTTTACTTATTATTTAGTAAGAAATAATAGTAGATTTTATTACGAAGTCATAGATAAATATTAAATTGACTTATGATACGTGTTGTTATAAGTCCATTAAAAAAAGTATTTTATTTTTGATTTTATTGCTTTTTTGTACACCACAATGTTATAAAAGAAACAAATACATATCTATTACAAAAGTCTTGTTAAAAATAATATTTATACGTATGTTTCTTTTTTGTAAAACAATTATTGCCCAAATTAATGAAAATTCTACCCAAAAAAACATACCACGCAGACGAAGTCACGGGATCAACTAGTTTGCTAATATTAAAACTACCCAACCTTTAAAAGAATTAGCATAAAAATCGCTGTACATCTTCGTCACGCTAATCGTGCGTCTCATTCGTAAAAAAAATTACCCTCATGAAGTTTCACTTCAATATTTAAATATATTTTTATAGCATGCACTGAAACATTGCATTTAGATCATTTCACATCAAATTCTTGAACCTATTATATTAACGCCATCTCCCGTTAGTCTAAATAACGATTTTCGTTAAGAACAGCTTGAGTCCACATGCATTAAAGAAAAAGCTGTTAGCGAATTGCTTCTACGAAGAATAAACAGATGTCATGCTTGTAATAATTTTAAGTTTACACCATTGTGTAATGCATGAGAGTTTGTATATTTATCTTAACTAATATTATAAAGAGGAAACATATGTGTTTTTGTATGAAAGTATGAACGTATGTTTGTATTTTTTCACCATTAGAAAGCTGCGTTTTCAATGAGCATAGGTTTTATTACTATCGAAACAAAAAATCTGTTACTGTCTGCGCTGCGGATAAAACAAAAAAATGTTCTACAATATTATAGAACGTTTTAATATCTATAAAATAAGTCCGCAATGCCATATGTCTACTGTAGTTATACCACTAAAACTACTTTTTCAGTTAATAAAACTGCTGACAGTAATCAAACATCGTTATTAATACCTTTGTACTAATTTATAAATCTGAATCTAAAGAAAATAATGTACCTATCCCGAGTTGAACTCCAGGGACTAGAGTGTCAAGTGGATTGTATATGGTAGTTCTGAGACAATAAAGTATTACAAATAAATATCTTCTCTATTATTATAGAACAAAGTTTTGCAAATTTGCTAATGACGATCATTCTACGTAAACGATGTTACGAATTTAAAATGTCATAGTTAGATATATATTTGTTGTAAAGTACATATAATGTGCCTCATTGGTCTAGTGGTTAGCATGTTCGACTACAGACATGAGGTCCTAGGTTCGAGTCCTGGGTCGGGCCAATTCAAAAATCAATATCGAGTTTTCTAATTACATTTCCTCAATATTTGGCCGAAGTTGGGAAGTTGGCGGTATGATCCACCCCCATGCCTCTGAGAGCACGTTAAGCCGTCGATCCTGCGCCTGATGTCTCTCCGGTCGTGTCGGATTCCCGTCACATCGGACTATGAGAGTGAAGGAATAGAGAGTGCACTTGTGTCAGTACACAAGTCCAATCCACAAGTGCCTGCCAATCGGCAGTGGAGCAGCGTGGTGGGTCTATGCTCTAAAAACCCTCTCTCCTTGGAGTGAGGAGGCCTGTGCCCAGTAGTGGGACGTTAATGGGCTGCTACTTACTTTTACTTTTTTACATATAATCTGTATATTGATTAGATTGTGAAAAAGGAAGTAATTAAAAAGTGAATTAAAACTTTTATAACTTCTAACTAAAATAAATCTATAGTCCGACTTAGTAGACTTTCCACTGCCACGAGATCGGTATACTCGTATACGCGGGTGACACGCATTGCTAGTAATATTATAAAGCAAAGTGCAAAGCCACGTCTATCTGTCTATCTCTTCTCAGCTCATGTATCTCTTTCGTGCCGGAGACCGATAGATAAGAACGACTTTACCATTAAGTATTTATTAAAATCTAGGAATGTAGAAATAGCCTTGGTATATATATGTAGGAGTGCAATAGTCTGTGGAACGCTGGCACAATCTGTCTATCGACATGGGGCAGAGTAAATAGTGACAATCCGGCGCATGTCTCTCCAGTTCTCGGGTGACGGTTCGCCAGAGCGGTCGACTATTGAAACTGTCGCGTTCATAGCTATTATTATTAATGAATTTGTGTAATTGATATCGGGAACATTACGTGATTATAACACTATAATCTGACGTAATTAATAAAGTATTTGATTGCGCCAACGCCCACAGTATGGAAATTGAATTATGGGTGCTATTAATAACGATGTCGGCGGAGAATCCTACGCCCCTATGCTACGCCCCTATATTTTTGCTTCCTTTTCTCTCCTATTCTCCGACATATATATAGTTGAAAAGTTAGCGTAGTACACTCTAAGATAGAAGCGAGTTAACCTGATAATATGGTGATTACATTTTATGGTTTCTACACCGCATCGCACCGTATCGTATTGTAACTAGCTACGGCCGAAATCTCCCACCATACCTGACTCGTAACAAATTAGAAGATTCCATTTTCTATATTTGCTGATAATTAAACCCGGCACCTCTGTAGCGAAAATAGTACTCGCATTATTGCACCAGTGAGGCCATCGAAATAAAAAATATTGAAATACAAATCTAAATGGATTTACAGTAAAAGACTCTAATGTATATTACAATTATTAGACTGCCCCTAATTAGTAAAAATACATTATATAAAATTAAACAAACACTAAAAATTGAGCGATACTTGAACAATACATGACACTGGACCACCTTTATATGATCCAGTAGCACTTGCATTCAAGGTAGATATGACAAAAAGCAATTCTCAAAGTAAACTACCTGTTTTGGCAGGTTATAAGACGTTATTTGTAAAAATAAGTTATTATAAACCTCAGAGACAGAGACTTAACAAAAGTAATAAACAACACAAGCACCCACTCTACTTTAAATGAAATTTTAAAAAGTTTTATTACGACGACACAAATGAAAAAGCTGATGTAAGCCATAGCTGTCGTCATATTGGCCTTGGCTACCCTGCGTAATACTTTTTCCTTTAACCCTACTCTATGGCCGGCTATAATGCGAAATGCAATAGATGGAAGATAATAATTTAAGCATTAATGACGATGAGAGATTAAGTGACACCCGTCTGAGATTTTTGTGGGCTCTTCTCAGAACAGGTCGCGAAGGAACCCTCGTAACTTTACATTATAAGTCGTTCTTTAATATCATCATCAGTCGTACATTGGTAATAATATATGGAAAAAGAACTATACTTGTCGATTCAAAAATTCTGTAATAATCTACTTGAATAAAGAATTTTTGAATTTGAATTTGAATATTTATGACAAATTTGAAGAGTGCGTAAGAGATTGTTTATAAACACTATATATATATAAAACGGTTTTTTACGTAAAATTTGGAAACATTTCGAAGAGAAATATTTTAAATTCACTATCATATTCGTTAAAATTGTCTTTTAAATGTAAAGTTATAGCTAATTGTACGAAATAGCATTGAACGACGTGGATAAATTAATAAATTGAATGATAATGAATGAGATAACATTAATTAATAGAATTATCGCTTTTACGTCAGTACCTTACACCAGGCCTTTACAAAGGCTTTTCTCAAATTTGAATGTTTACAATATATTACTGAAAACTATTGAATTTAAATTTTATACAATGAGATTTCAACAAGATATATTTAGTGAGAGTATGAACTAATAGTAAGAGTTTAAAAATAAATTACTTCAAAATTATAGACAGCCATTTCAATTTTATTTGTATATAATGAACAGCGTGTCGGTTACTTGCTCAATCTATAGATAAAATAACATTATAACACAGTAAAAAATATGATACTACAGTTTGACTTGTAACTGGAGAATGGATAACTAAAGCCGAGAAATATTATGTATCAAGGTCAACAGTCTTAAGTTTCTTTTAATTTTTTTTTATATTGCTGACACTCATTTTTTGTTAGTGGGCAGACTAGAGTAATTTAAAATCTTATCACTTTTCAATAATTACTTATTGTATTAATGAATAACGTCTGTATGAAAACATACATTGTCACGATCTTTGCATATCTCCTTCGCTTCTTTCATTCTCATTAAACCTTTCATACAAGTTCGTCGGTTTAGAGTACACTTGACTTGGCCCTTATTTAAAACGTCCTTGATTGGTCCAGGAACGTTTGCCTTGGTCTTACCCTTCAAACTTTCGCATTCGCTCTTGACTCATAAATCCTTTTTGGTCAGTCCCCTTTCACNAAATCTTATCACTTTTCAATAATTACTTATTGTATTAATGAATAACGTCTGTATGAAAACATACATTGCCACGATCTTTGCATATCTCCTTCGCTTCTTTCATTCTCATTAAACCTTTCATACAAGTTCGTCGGTTTAGAGTACTCTTGACTTGGCCCTTATTTAAAACGTCCTAGATTTGGTCCAGGAACGTTCGCCTTGGTCTTACCCTTCCAACTTTCGCATTCGCTCTTGACTCATAAATCCTTTTTTTTCAGTCTCCTTGCATTCATTCTCTCTACGTGCCCAAACAATCTCAGCATACTTTTCTTAATTTTAGTCACTACATCTTCCCTTATACCACATCGTTCTCTTATCACACCATTTCTAACTTTGTCTCTCAGTTTTAATCTACTCATACTTCTCAACGCTCTCATCTCTCCCGCATTTATTTTACTTTTATGGTTCTTCTGTCATACCCAATTGCACTACCATACATAAGTTTTGGTACCAACACTCCTTGATGCACAGCCAGTCCAGCCTTTTCAGACACCATCTGGCTATTCATTAAGGCGATCGAATGTAAATCAATCAATTATAGGTTTTTCCACGTGAAACTGTCTCATTGGTATAGTTGTCATCTTGTTCAGCTGTAGACATGAGGTCGAGTACCGGATCGGGCGAAATCAAAATTTGTTATTGAGTTTTCTGTTAATAAATTTACTCGAAGCTAGAAATCTGGCGGTGTGCTCCATCCCCTGTGCAGGAATACAGAGTGTACTTGTATTTTCGCATACATTTGTATACTTATATGTGCTTGACATACCACAGTGGAACGATGTGGTAGGTCTATGCTCAAAAATCCTCTCTTCTATGAGTGAGGAGGCCTATGCCCAGCAGTGGGACGTTAACAAGTTACCTGCGTACCTTACTGTTTTTACACGTAAATATAAATCTTGCGGATATAACGTTTTCCATTTTAAGCACCTGATTACTTGTATTTCATGATTGTTGTCAGACAAGTCAGAAAATACAATTTTCTAAATTTTTCTGCCATTTCTGCGACTTTTGCTGCCATTGTTTCAAAGACATTTTCAGTAAAGTATTCGACAACGACGCTGTGTTCAACGAAGCATTCTGCGGGGTACGGGCCTCGAGGCAGGGCTCATTGCCCGGGCATCTTTCCTTGGACATCCAGTAAATGCCCGGTCTTTTTTGCCCGTATTTCATACGGTCTGGATCCCGCCGGCGACGCCAGCGGGTCCATCCTGGTTAATTCCAAAGAGGGTCTGGTCCGAGTGTTGCCATTGCTACTGCGTCATTATCGCCGCTATCACCTACGTCTGGCAGTGGTGACAGCAGGAGCTGACGAGGCAGAGGACTCCCAGTGTTTGCCGTTCTTTGTTTCTGGCTGGCAATGCCGGGGAGGTGTGTGTGCGGATAGTTATCCGCCAGACGGAACGTACTCCTCGGAAGCTGACGGACGAACACCTCCACGGTAGGCATCCTGGGTACTGGTATTACGATTTTTTACTGCGAATCTTAAATAAACTAGCGGGACTTCTGAAATATAACAGCAAATAATAATAAATATACTCGTATTAAATAAAATACTACTTTTTAATACTTGTTTAAAATGATGCAGTTTGAAATGACATCGGAAGGAGTCAATTTTCAACAATAAACTAATAGCCAACTTTCTTGTTATATAAGAAGACAAATTATCTATAGAACAAAAGATTTGGTTCATTTCCGCTGCCCAATTTATACGTCTATTGTTAGTTAAATACATAACCTAACAGCGCAATTGTGACTATCTATTGATAGAGACACTAGTAACTTGGGTTCTAATGGAGCCTTCTTTAATTTCAAAGTGTGAAGCCTACTTCACATTTTCAAAAACTTCGCTTTATTGGGAGGCGAAGCCTGTGGAAGCGTTTAAGGATGTTATGTGCGGCTATTACTGAAGCAATGTTGCTACGTCTGTAGTGGAAGACTTTGGTCTAGTGCTTAGTACGGGCGCATCCGTGTCCAGCCGGATTGCGTCAGATAGCGGTGACCTTGTCTTTGCCAGCAAAGACCTTGTGCAAAGTCTTCGACAGCCTGGGAAGGAATATGAAGGATACTAGAGTCAGAACTCGCTTATCTTGTAGCGGTCCCGAATTTGTTTTTCCGGTAGGACAAATTTAGTAGAACGTATTTCCTAATTCATCTACATCTAGATTGGAGGAAGGCTCCGGCCGCAAAAACGTGCCGCCTTGAAGCAAGAAACTTGCGTTTCTGTTACGAAACCGTAACAATAAGGGTAATTTTCCTTATTGTTACGTTTTTGTTTCCCTTATCTTACACCATCAGAGAGAGAGAGAGAGAGAGAGAGAAAGAACGAGAAAACATACTTTATTGTACGCCACAACCAATACATGAAATAGATACAATAAAATAATCATAGGGTACAAAAAATCTGCCTTATCGCTAAGTATCGATGTCAGCCAGGCAACCTTACGGTTGGGGAAATTTTGTTACGAAAAAGGGTAAGCCAGGTTATTAACAGGTAAGATTATGTAGAAAATATGCATTAGGCTTCATCATTATAGCTTCTCTAAAGTACGCCTCTTAAACACTAGATGTTTCCAGCAGTATTATCGTTTAGTTCTCGATTACGCTGTACCATGAAGAAAACCGTATTCAGTATCCTTGAACATTGCTAAAGGAGTCCCTTCTAAATTTCAAGTTAATCGCGACTAATTTTGGAGATATTGTTATGAGAGAGTCAGTTTAAATCTTTGCACTAACCTTTTTAATGAAACCAGTTTAAAGTTTAAAGCACTTTTTGTTTCAAAGTCTTATTTCTTATTATCATCATTACCTTAAAGGCTTGTAAAAGTTAAAATTGAAAGTGAAGAAATACATTTTTTATTGTTGCACAACAAATATTCAGTATACTTATGGTATTAACCTAAAACAGACAGTACAGTAACATGACATGTGCGCAGTATCTAATATAGCTATCGTGTGTCATTCTAGTTGCATGGGAGAGAGTGGAAACACTTATTTTACATCGCAAAAATTATATAAAAAGAGATTATACAACAAAAAAAAGTACAATAACGCTTCCTTATCGTCATGTAGCAAATTCTTTCAGGAAACCTTTGGGTTTGAGATATTGCTAAGATTAAAAGGACAGTGAAAGGACAAAGTGACGCTGAAAAACAAAGTCGTTTTAAACCGAAATTTTTCATTAAAGCAGATTTTTTTTAAGTTACTTCCGTATTTATTATCATTTTTATATTTATAGTTTTTTCTAAAGAAGTTTCGTGAAACACAATTTTGCGGGTTACTGCGTGTACGATACATAAATACTACGTACGTATATACTTTCATATTTGCTTGTTAGAAAGACTGTCATTCAAGCGATAACCAACCAAAGGCTGGGTGACCTGAAGGCTTTACCCAGTTAAACCATATTAGGCCGTGATAACCTTGTCTGTTATTGACAGTGTTGCAACCTCGTAAAGAAATAAACATTATTGTATACCCTTAAATTGGTTCTGAGCCAGTTTTTTTCGGATAACTTAGAACGTAAGAAGTATTGTACTTTCGAAACAAGTATTTAAATATATAGTTTTTTTTACTAAATAATAGAACGACCTAAATTTCTAATATAGTATCAGCCAGGGGCAACTTTTGCCTCTACAAAATTACTTCAAGGTTTCATAGTTAATTGCGTTATTTATTAAAATACAATATCGTCGACTAAATACAGTGCAATGGTGACGATGTGGTCCAAGTTGGAATGCGGACATATCAAGAAGTTGTCCAATTACTTCAAACTTATAGATACTTGAATTAAACTTAGCAAATATCAACTTGAACAATTTCTTTACAGCTATTTATTTTAGAGAGTCACAAGCAGCACTACATCCACTTTCATTGATCATTTCTAAGATGGGAATTTAGCGAATTTTTTATTGAAATTCACAACCCAAAATTATCATAAGACAGGCAAATGAACGTCCTATCATTAATTAGCAATCACTACCTATTCATAGAGAAATATTTTAATAAATACAGACGTTTTTTTCTCAATCATTATAAATTGGCCAACAATAATTGTGTTTCTTATTTAATTTTATTCATGTACCTACCTACGTACATATTTTACATTATTGTAATACGTTTTTGGATCATCTTTTTTTATTGCTCACAGGTTAGCGCTTGACTGTGATTTCACCTGCTGGTAAGTGATGATGCAGTTTAAGATGAAAGCGCGCTAATCTAATAAGAGGCCTTATATACCTCTTATAATTTCGACACATTATCGTACTGGAACACAAATCTCTTTATATGGCGGTACGTCTGTGCTGATAGAATGGTAACGAGCAGCGGCCTCGTACCACTGCAGAATCAGATAAATTATAAAATACAATTTTCTAAATCCGCTCTACCGGGAATCGAACCCGGGACCTCTGGTATCAAAGCGAGTACTCGCACCATTAGTTCCAGAGAGGCCGTTATCTCCTCCGGTCCGGTTTTATTTCAGAGTAAACGTTTATATTTAGCCTTTAATATATATTACTGCTTACATAAATATTTAAGGTCTGAAGTCTGGTGAATTGTTTAATCTTAAAAACATATAAAGCTATTTTTTATTGTCTGAAGTCTACCTAAGTTATCAAATTAGAAGGCCAAATACATAAAGTAAAATATTGATACTATTCAGAATATCAATGTATTCATAATAAAATAACAGGACAATACTAACTGTTAAGTTCTTTTGATTTTTTTACTGCTGCCAGATTAGCGTTTGACTTTAATCGCAGCCGATGGTACGTGATAATGCAGTTTGAGATGGGCATGAGCATCATACCGAAACACAAATTTTCTGGTTGTTAGCACATCTTTTCTAGTAAGGCGGTAACTAGCAAAGGCCTCCCACCACTCATAATTCAGACAAATTAGAAAATGCAATGTCCTAAATTTACCCCACCGGGAATCGAAACCAGGATCTCTGCTAGCAAAGCGTGTACTTGCACCATTCGTTAAGATTTACATATTAATGATACCTTGCAGGAAATTAAACTAACAATTGACTGATGAATCGTAACGAACACTTTAAGTAATAATCATATGTTTTCGATCTTGCACAAGAACTTTTCGTTGCACCGTATAAATAAATTTTATCATGTGTAAAGAGAAAAGATATATTTGCCTATATTTTTCTCTTTCGTTAACATATAGTCGGCGCGTGCACGAGGTCTCAGTCAAGCTGCCTAGAGCAGTGGTATTCAACCTTTTGATCAAAAGGGCCACAAACACATGATGGTCAAGATATTGAGGCCTGCAAAAAAATTCGGAAATGTTCTTAAAATCAATCACTTACTTTTCTTTTCATTTCCTCACGTTTTAAACACACCGCAATGACCATAATTCAATATACTCAAGCGTTATTGAAAAGCAGAGATTATGATTCCAGTTATTCAGAGTTGATGAAACACTGAATGAAAAATGAAGTAAAAAATGTTTGGTTTTGGTTCATTTATTCAGCATCAACTCCATTTAATCACTTGGCAAAACTTTTAAAAATAAACGTTTCAAATACGAGTATCAATATTTATTGCCTGTGTCAAGGGTTGCCTGACAGAGATAGTTCAAAGGAATAAGGCCGTCCTTGGAGATAGGTTAATTAATATAGTAATTTATTGTAATAAATTATGTAACCTCTATATTGTGCGCAATAAAGAATTTTCCATCTATCGATCTAATTACTACTCAATTTATTTATACACTTAATTACACCTTAAAAGCGGTTTCTTCCAGACAACCTTGAGTAAAAAAAGGCTAAGTAGCTATGAAGAAGAAGTAACATAAACATACACACAAATAACTTCATCCTAATATATATACAATAATAAATATACATATTAACATATTAATATACATCACATACATAAACTTACATAATATGTGAATATATACATGTCGGAGAATAAGAGAGAACCGAGAAGCATAAAGCACAAGGGCGTAGGGTTCCCCGCCGACATCGTTATTAATTGGATCCAATATTTAATTTCTTATTCTGTGGGCGTTCATGGGTAATGTTGGTGCAATCAAACACTTTATTAATTAACTTGGATTATAATGTTCAATCAATTAATGTTCCCGATATCAATTTACACAAACTCATTAACACTAATAGCTAGGAACGCGACAGTTTCAACAGTTGACTGTTCCGGTCGAGCGCTACTCGACAACAGCCGAGTGCCTCCCGCCGGACTGCCACCATTGACTCTTTCCACTCCGATAGACGGCGCCAGCGTTCCACAGACACCTGCCTACCGACATACATATATGTAATGTCGTCAACACTTTACTGCAAGAGTAATAATTTAATCATTCTCGGTACATTAGTAGAAAATCAAGTGTATGAACATTTGCAAGATCCTTTGGCATGTTTATATCTATTTTGAGAGCTTATTATTAAATGAATTATAGTAAGTTATATATAAAAACAGATGAAACTATTTACTAAGAGCGTTCTCAAATTTCTTTAATCGATGCGAAATACAAAATGGTTTAATTAAAAGCAGATGGGCCAACCACAAAAGGCAAGCAAGCCACTAACGGTTAGCGGGCCGCAGTTTGAGTATATCTGACCTAGAGCAACTAGTATCGCAAGTAAAAGTAACTTTTGACAATACCTTGGCGGCGCCTGCGCACGGCGTACGTCAGTTTCGCCAACTCGCACCGCGCGGTAATACGTATCTCTCGAACGTTTTCCTTTCGTGCGGCGAAAACTTCGATTGTGACATTTTTCAAAACTTAATCTCCTTCCTCCCTATGGATTGGTTCAAATATATCAGTGAATAAATCATTTAGGTGAATAAAAAAAAACAAACCACCAAACGTTAATGTAAAAATTTAAAGTACAGTTCTTGCACCGGATAATTTTGGATGTTACGCTTCCTTGGACGTGAGTTATTTTATAAATATTTACGCCTAATATTAAGTCGCCTTGGCTATTGTTAAATATGTATGGAAAGAATATTTATTTGTAGAGGGGCTGAGTGTAATGCAATGTTTATTATACGGTACTGTTTGCGTTAAACGGATTACGAATGAGATGTCGAAAGTATATTTCCCGCCAGTAAGTGGTCAACGGGCCAGTCGGTAAGCGAGTTGATTATGAGCAAGTCGCAATCGGATCATTGGAACAGGTTTCATTTAATAGTAGACACGTGTTACCTCGTCTTGGTAAACCCGTATATCACAGAAGTCCAACACCTAAACCTGATTTATACTATAAACTTGCGATATGAACACTGAAACCACTCATTTCAGAATGTACACGTCGTTAATAATTTTATACTTGTATATCAATATCTCTAAGATTGTATTATTGTGGTTGTTGCTTTTATAAACTATAATTTAATAAATTAATTCCACTCTTGATTTCACCAAATTTTATAAGGCACGTTACATTTATCATTATTTTTTTCCTGCAACACAACATCTGCAATATCTGTTCTTTAATTATCTCTCATGTCATCAATCTGTTATTCCAACTCTATCTTATTTTTAAGTTTAGGTTTTTGAAACATAGTCTTTTAATTTATATAATCTTCATATAATAACGGTTTTAATATTAAGGTTAGTTTCTCGTTTCATAATATGAGTGCTACGAGTTAATATGCATGTATCTGCAATATATGAAGAAAAAGTAACATTTAGACATTTTACATTTAATTTTGAAGTACAAACTTTACCAGATACCATTACAATAATGTAGGCTTTCTAAGCGAAAACGCAGTAGCAGTTCCACTGATTAAACAAAATTTTTTAGATAACAGAGGACAATTAATTTTAAAATCCATAAATGCCTGTTAGTTATTGGACATATGATATTTGTGCTGTATATAAGACATTGAAAGTAATGCCTTATTAAACACCTGGCGTCTATTTTACTCACGATTTACAGTACGTGACAATTTGCTTTCCCCCATCTGATTTGCAATTCAGAGAACGCTTGACCACTATATTGCCGACACTGCCTCTGAATAAACAAAACCCACTTTTATATATAAACTTTGCATTCCAACACTAAGCTGCATTCCAAGTAATAGAAAACAGTTTATTATCTAAGTATGTAGTCAATTGATTGTCCGAAAAAAAACTATATAATGCACATAATGTCGTAATTATAGCCTTCCGCTGTCAATACATGCGCTGATATCGCGACGATGAGGAAATTCACTGAACAATTTTTCCTCTTTGTATACATTTCTTTGTTGCACGTTTTTTCATGAATTGGTAATGTTGCATTGAAAGATTTCTTGCATTAATCTATTTAATTAGCAGTGACAATAAGTTTGTCAACGTCTAGTTTCAAAGTGGAACATAAAAGTAAAAAAATGGCTAGATGACCTTAAATACTTACGCATGATTATTATTTACAAAATTCGGTATGTGCCTGTAGAAAATCTGTCTTAATAAGTCCAGTTGTTTATCTACAAACATCTAGATAATAATTTGAAAATGAAGCGAATAACCATATGATTAACCAAGAGATGAAATATTTGAAATACATCTTTTCATTTGTCTGTCAAAGAAGTATCTGCCTCGAGCAAGGAAGTGACTGTTTGTAAAATTCTTTCGCATTTGGAAAACAAATGTCCATAAAATGTAAGTAAATTAAATTTAAGCCATCAGCTTTCAGCCTAAACTAAGTCCAATCCTTTGCAAATAAATTCACTTGACTATTCATAGAATAGACTTGCCTAAAGAATAGAACTGCCCAAGAATTTTTCTGTAAATACCTTATTAATAACTGTAGCGGTATCCAAAATAACTCCTAAAAGAATATTTTATTAACAATATGTTAGTATTATTGTAACTTATATAATGTCCATTAATAAAACGTTTCTCTTTATTATAGTTTATGTATTTTAACGGCAACTTAATAGTATTATAAAAGCTAACCAATAACATCCCGGATAGAGTCATAAAATATAAGATGAGAGTGTGAAACGACACAAAACATCTGTGAAGTTGTCTAGATGGATTTTATACCGCAAAATTTACGTTGGTCGAAGCCCAAAAAGATTGTCATTTGTACAGTGTGTCCTTTATACATAACGAGCCTCAAAGATGAATGTATTAATTTAACAAATTATACAATATCTACTTGGAATACCAGCAAAAATTAATGCAAAATATCGTTACGAATACACAAATCTCAAACCAATTTATAAGGTCTTTTAATAATAGAAGACTCTATTATTGATCTGTACTTAATTAATTGCAATTATACTTTAAAATTCCATAGCAATTCATATCTCAACAGGTTCAAGCACATTGAACTCTTCGTAAGATTGTTGTTGTTGTTTGAATGCATCAAACAACAATGTCTGTCATATGAAGAATTAGTATAAATTTTATTAATCTGTTAAAACAAATCTTAGTCCAATTTATCGTCTATATAACGAAGCCTAATTGTAATTAAGTACTAAAATATTGTCATATGTGTATATATATTATATATATTTGGAAACCGCTACAATATTTAACAAAGTATTTAAAGAACCATTCTTGGGCAGTTCTACTCTTTAGTTAAGTCTGTCCTATGAATAGTCAACTGAATTTATTCACAAAAGATTTGAGTTAGTTTAGGCTGAAAGCTGATGGCTTAAATTTAATTTACTTACATTTTATGGACATTTGTTGTCCAAATAAGAAAGAATTTTATAAACAGTCATTTCCTTGCTTGAGAAAGATACTTCTCTCGCCAGACAAATAAAAAGATGTATTTCAAAAAATATTTTCTTGTTAATATTAACAAGTACGTAAAATATCTTTAAATCTATATCTGAAATATTTTCTAGAACCCATCAGTTTTGATATTCCGGGTTTGGAGTGTATATAAAATTCTCGTAAACTACTTTTCCACAAAGAAAATGTTACGAGATATTCTGATCCTTCAATTAGCTCTCACTAGATCTGAAAACTCCAAAAACTTTCGTTAAGTCAGATCTGTGTAATGTTATTTGTTCTTATAACAAGACAATATTTCCAACATGCTGTAAAATAAACTATGAAAAATTAGAGCAATATTTCGCTTTAAATAATTCATTTCGAAAGTGATTTCCTTATAATGTCTAGTTTGTATTGAATTAACTCCCACTTGCTATTAATCGAGTGCCTTTTTGATATATACTTTCACAGTTAAATGCAACATGGAGGGGACTCCAAACAAAATATAATTGTCACTTGGTCTGTTTTATTCTTAAACTCAGTGTCTCTACTAAAAGATATAGTTAAATTTAACTGAGATTTATTAACATGTACCCATATAATCATTACAAAGTGGTACTAATATAAAAAAAGGTACAAACGAAAGCGTGTGCGCAATAATACAATAGCTTTATTATTTCCTAATTAAGTAACCAATTGCTTGACTAACAGGCTAATTGAAATTTATATCATAAAGTTGCCAATTTACTAATAATAACTACATGTAGCTTTTATTTTATTATTTTACTTTACAATAAAAATTCTATTTAACACATTTATAAGTTAGGGTTGGTTAACAAGAGCTGAAACCTTTTACAAGTTACCTTCATATGATAGTGTGACATTTGGCAAAATTTATGTTAATATCTAGATTTTACTTATGTCTAACATATAATAACAATCTTATTAATCTCTTAAATAGCTATGATACGTTTATAATGACGTAAAGACTGTTTTGTGCTGTTATTATAATATACGAGTATAACATTCTGCTTTGATGAGATAGTGATGCAATTAAAGAATGCGAGTTTTTGAGGAGTACTGTTTGAAATTTAAACAAAATGTTGAAATTAATCAATAAAATTTTGTTAAATTTTGCAGATTTAAATTTGAGTTTTTAACAAAATTTATTCATATATTAATAAACTTTACGTGCAAATATTCGACTTGATTTTTTAGATATATAAAGGTTTTTGTAATTGAGATGCTTTAAGATATATCATTGGGCCAAAGATTTTCTTTTAAACACTGTGTTACAAAATTGGGATTTTATACTTAACAATATTCAAGGGCCGTCAATATCTATGTATACTTCTATAAGTCCGAATAAGAGTTGAATTTCGCCTTCTGAGAAATCTCTATAATAAACATTCTAATATATCTTGGAGTGAGCGATAAACTGCAGTGGATTGTGCTTTTGGGATGATATCGCGTTTTCATCATAAACCGTATTTGTTATTAGCCAAGACACTACAACCAATTACTAAATACAATGAAAAAGTTCGATAATTAACATACTGTCAAACTCGTATTTTGTCGACCTCGCTGATGCTGTGGGAGTACTCACCTTGTTAGACGTAACGTATTTGATCGAAAGCCGGATAAATTTGAACGAATATAATATCCTTAGCGTGATTTGAATACTATATATAAATATACTAACTGTTCTCGTAAGAATGTGATGAAACCCATTAATTATCGGATCACATTTTGGGTCTTGAATCCACCTGAACAGCGAAAAAAAATTATCAAAATCAATCTGCTGCTTATAAGGAATTCAGTCACACAGAAAAACTAGAACAATAGTACATATAAAATAGATAGGCTTCTAAATCGGTAGACTTTTGTTGTAAGTTTTATTTCACCTTCTATAGAGAGTTTTCTAAGAAGATATACGCGTGAGTACATACATAGCATAACGTCTTATTCACATAGGGGTAGACCGATACCACATCCTTCCACTTGCCACGATCCTTGCACATGTCCTTCGCTTCTTTCATTCTTTCAAGGCCCTTATTAAAATGTCCTGGATTTGGTCCAGGAACGTTTATCTTGGTCTTCCCTTCAAACTTTCCCATTGAGTCTTGACTCATAAATCCTTTTTGTTAGTCTCCTTTCATTCATTTTCTTTACGTGCCCTCTATCTAAGCATACCTTTCTCAATTTTAGTCACTACATCATTTCTTATAACACAACATTTTCTTATCACACTATTTCTTACTTTGTCACAGTTTCAATCCACTCATATTTCTCAATACTCTCATCTCTACTGCAGTTATTTTACTTTTATGCTTTTTCTGCCATACCCAACTTTCATTACCATACGAAGTACATAAGTGTTGGTACCAACATTCCTCCATGCACAGCCAGGTGTTCTTTTTTTATTTGCTGACAGTTTAGCGCTTGACTGTGATCTCACCTGATGGTAAGTGATGGTACAGTCTAAAATGGAAACGCGCTAATCTGGTAAGAGGCGATATACTCTTTATGGTTTCTACACAGCATCCTACCGGAACACAAATCTCTTTGTCTGGCGGTACGTTTTTGTTGGCTGGCTGGTAACTAGCCACGGCATAATCCTCCCACCAGTCCAGACTCAGACAAATTAGAAAATACAATTTCCTAAATTCGTCCTACCGAGGATTGATCTCAGGACCTCTGCTAACAAAGCGAATACTTGCACCACTTCGCCAAAGAGGCCGTCAAGTCGTTCATAATACATGAGATATACTTTATTACTGTTAAATTTTGATTTGGGCGTCTATTTGTGTTACATTGAAATTTATTCTACAACAATATTTAATGAACATAATTGTATATATGTATTTAAATAAATAACGAAGTTAACGAAGTTAAACAGCGTTCTTTTATACCGTTAGACGTTTGAGAGTTCTTCCATATAACCTTACGAAGGTACTTGCATCAATTTTATAACATAATCTAGCTTAGAATATTGCCCTAGAAAATTTTACGACGTTTTTAATACTTGAACGAACATTTATATTGTTATAGTTAAGAACTCTTAGATAACATAAATAAATGGCCAACTAAAAATTCTAGAAATTATACGACAAAGTCAGTCCCTATGAAGTAATGTTGACCCGTTATTTTTTCAATAGTAAACGTCGGTGTATTATAATATTGGCTGATTCTTTGATTGTAGTTTGCAAGAGCTGACCCATAATCTTTACTAAATATTAAAATTGAAACTTTCAATAGGGGATTTTATGCGGCATAAAATATTTATGAAATATTAAACATCTAACAAAGCATTGAAATTTCAACCTACACAATGGTATCATGGCCCTATGGGTTTCAACACGTTATAGAGACTTCTTTTTACTCAATTCATATAATTTTTAACCGCGAGCGCAAGAACGGCCTATTCAACAATTTTTCATTAACATCTAGTGCGCCTACCATATTCCAACAACTTTCTGAAAACTATTTCATACATACAAAACGGCGTAATAGTATTTAATCAATCATCCATAATTCCTCAGTGCCTGAAGACTAAGGTCTTTGAAAAGTCAGATTCACTCAGCGGGTAATGGAGAGGGCTATGCTCGGGTTTCCCTACGTGATCAAATCAGAAATGAGGAGATCCGTGGGAGAACTAAAATCGCCGACGTAGCCTACCGAATTGCAAAGCTGAAGTGGCAATGGGCAGGGCATATAGTTCGCAGAACCGATGGACTTTGGGGCCCTAAGGTGCTAGAGTGGCGGCGTCGCACCGAAAAACGTCGGCAGATTCCCCACCAGGTGGACCGTTGACATCAGGCGGGTGGCTAGCAGCCGCTGAATTCATTACGAGAGACCATTGTCCAGCATTGAACGTCCATCGGTTGAGACGACGACGACCATGAAAGAGTAACATAAATATTTTATACTTAATCTATAATAAACTTTTTGCCGTCTCTGGTTCATATTTCTGATAGGGCCAATTCAGAAAATTGTGTTGTTAATTTCTGTAAATCTGACCGTATGCCAGGCTTATTACAACTCTTTCAGCGAACCTCGCTAAGCAAAATACTTACATCCTGGTAAAATGGTGTATACAGGTAAATTGCCACTTATCAGGTGCTCGACTGTCTAATTAGATCAGATTCGAGAGCTAACCTGTTAGTAATAAAATAGTATATTACGCACTTATGGAGAAAAATAGTGCACTCTCTTACGTAGAATTTCGAAATTCACGTTGAGGATGAAATATTTTTCTCTCGTGGTACTTGCACCGTTTTTTCTTACACTGGGATGAAAGTTCGACCTCATCGAGTTCATTTTTCAATCAATATTTCGATAAATGAGTCACTTATGATTCACATACATTAGCTAAAAAGAGAAATTTTCATCCCGCAATACGAAAAACATGCTTCCATTACGCTAATATTATAAGGTAGGGTAAGTAACAGCCCATTAACGTCCCAATGCTGGGCACAGACCTCCTCACTCATATGAGAGAGGGTTTTTAGAACATAGACACTTCTGATTGGCAGACTCAAATGCACACTCTATTCCTTCACTCTCATATTCCGATGTGGCGGAAATCCAACACGAGCGGAGAGAGATCAGGCGCCGCGATAGCTTAACTTGTTCTCCGAGGAACGGGGATGAATCACAACGCCAACATCCCAACTTCGGGCATATATTGGGAAAATCTTAATAGAATACGCAATATTCCATTCGAACCCAGGACCTTATGTCTTGAGTCGAACATGCCAACCACTAGACCAGACGAACATTCCTCAATATCATTACCCTATGCATATTCAACCTTTGCGATAGCATAACTAATTAAAATGCGCTAATCGCTCCAGTAAGCACTTTCGAATAAATTGCGTAGATACAAAAATTATGTTCTTCCAAATTTGTAGAAAGAAACTTAACCTTCAATTGCTATCAACCATTAAGCAAACTCAATTTATATCTCAAAATTAGCTAACCCGAGTAACTTCGTGGGTGTAACATAAGAGAGAGTGTACAAATTTGTTTAACACAAAAAAGTGAGTCAACCTTGCTATAAATATATTGCTTATGCTATCGTAGACTTTTTTAGAACCTCTTAAAGGAACATTTTTGTCAAACATGATTGTTGTGTAACTTAAACTGTACGTAACGGAAGCTCTCAACAGTAATAACTTTTCTCTGATTTTGTAGACGTTTTAATTAATTCTACGCTCGTTTGTATCATAACGTGACGTTATACAGCCTATTTCCTCGACAAATAGGCTATGAAACACTAATAGTTTTAGGGCAAATTATAGCTTAGCCTTTATAGATCATAAATATTATTAAATTACTATTATAGACGTGTCCAATTCCTAATAATGTTGGATAATGGAATGGACGAAATTTCCTAAAATTTCATTGTAGAAATTTAAGTTCAAATTAATGCATGCACCCATAAATAAATAATATTTTACAGAAATAGTTTTGATAGTTAATAAAAAAGCTAATAATACTGAATTTTTATCGATTAAACTTTCGAGAAATACTTGTTATTGCCAGGAATATTTTGTAAAGCCATATAACATAGCCGGAAACAAATAGTGTATCTTAGATAGATAGGTAGATACAGGAAATATAAAAGTAAGAATAAAAAAGTTAGGAGCGTGCAAAGGCGGTCTTATTGCTGGAAGCAATATCTTCCAGACAACCTTTGTAAAAGTGGATGCTTATTTAATAAATATATTGGGCAGATATAAATATATGCTCAAAGATAATTTTAAATATTATTTATAAGTCTATAAGTTGCGCGAAGTGGCAATAAATAGATATGGTTTATCGCAATTAAACGAACAATATGTATAAATTGAGTAATAAATATTTTTTTTTATATAATTAATCGCTAAACCTTCTATAAGACAATTATATTATGAAGCTTTCCATTCTCATCATAGGAAATAAAATCATACAATGTTGTTTATAGTTGAGAGTGTAATTTCCATAATAACGGTCCAGTCCTTTTAAAAGAAACAGACAGACACTTCTGTTTCTACATATGTACGAAAAAGATTTTACTTTACTTCCATATTAATAAGTAGTAATGATCATAAAATGACTCTTTATAAGATAAAATTTATATATGTATAAACAAGGTTACGATAAAAAAAGGTCATTTATAAGTTTAAGGTCAACTTAAAGGAAGAAATGATTAATTAGAGGAACCATTAGTTAGTCAAACAGATTGATTTATATAATATATGATTCGTTTATAATAAATTAATCGAGGCTCATCATTTTTGATCCAGATTACCTCAATTTAAAAACATATAAAGTACTGTAATTTAAATTAGAAACCAATCTTGGGAAGGCTAAGTCCATATGTTTTTAATTTAATTTGGTAGATGTAATAAATTTGAAAAGGTTAATTTTTTTATGTCATGCCGACTATTCATATAAGTGAAATATAAAAAATAAATAGCGCCCCGATGGTTACACACTTGGATCCTTATTAGAAATTACAGATTCGAATCCTGACCAGATATCACAAAATTCTCTTTAAAAACTTACGTTCTTAATTGTTGTCCTAATCATTATGCTTATCAATGGAAGAAAGACCTGTTTATTCGTGATGGAGCAGAATGGTGAGTCTATGTTCCAAAACGCTCCTTTTCCAATGAGGGAAGTGTCCTGCGCATATTGTGGGGCTGTAATAGGATGTTCCCTAACTATTAACCTAGCTTTAGTTAAAAATAATCAGATTTTGACTGGACATGCCCTAAAATGAAAATCGCAAAAAAGCGACTGGAACAATTCATAATATTCTACAACAGATTTTCTTAAATAAAGCATTTACAAGTTTATTTCGTGTTCCTTAAAGATAAAATCAAGACCTTAGACGTTTTCAAAATGTATTCATAGTTTCGCAATTATATTACTTTATAACAACTAACTTAGTCTATTAAGAAAAGGTCTAAATGCGAAGTAATTTATCTAAGTATATAAGATATTGGAGATGTGAAAATAATGATGGGAACGCGTTTTTTTTACATTGTTTCAAAAATACTGTAATGTTTCTCAATTTTCAAAGCAAATTATAATCGAAATCATTTTCCGACTTGGCAGACACGTGGTTGTGTATTTTGAATATCTTGGCAGCGCTATTTATAATGTATAAATAAATGCAAACTAATAATATTTGAATAAATGACGACGAACATAAAGAAAATATTTTTTCTTATTGTATATACGGATCTGTAGGTACAGCTGATTGACCTGAAATTTAATAGTATCTCCTTTCGCCATTTAGAAACACAAACATGATAGATATCGCCATATGTCCGCAGAATACGAATCTTTGCGAGTGATAATACGTATAACAGTTAGTTCAGCATAAAATCATAAGCAAAACCATCTGATTCACCAAACAATCGTTATTTTAGTCCAGGCTTTGTATCACTGGGAAATGCACTATGCCACGTATTAAAACCCAGAGGAATGCCTTGACGGTTTTGCAGCCTTACTGGTTCGAGTACTCGCTTTGCTAGAAGAGGCCACGAATTCGGTCCTCGGTAGGGCGACTTCCTTATTTTTATTTTGTAATTTGTCTATATCGGGACTGATGTGAGACTTCGGACGTGTTAGTTACCGTCCCACCAACCAAGCAAGAGATTTGTGTTCCTGTACGATGCTGTATATAAACCATAAACGGTAAATTGCCTCTCATACATCTCGTAACTAATCACAAGGTGATATGATGGACAGCACCTGTCAGCAATAAAAAAAACCTTCATCCGTATTGATCACTCGCGCATTACTCTCTGATGTCTTCAGTCTAACTAACGCCATTTAGCAACTTTTTACAGAAAATGCCACGCGGGAATAGTTAAAGAGACGAGTACTAAAGATTTAAAATATACAAAGGAAACACTATGACGCAAATAGAAATAAATTTGTAGAGTTCTAGAACACGAGGAAGATTGCACTCTCCGTGTAACTTTGACATAATAGGTACGTCGCTGCAGTGCAATACGTTTTTCCCAGCCAATTGGATAATGAGACGTTTCGACAGGTGTTTAACATTCGACCGGCCTCTGGCAGACGGTACTCAACAGGTTTGACACATTCCGACCTTCACATTTGTAATCACCCGTATCAAACGCATTATGGCGATACAAAGCGGCAACGAAAACTATTATTAGCATCATAAAATTTCATTACATCACTAAGAGAAATAAATACGAAGCTTCAATTTTAATCCATGCGCTTTGAGATTCCAATTTGAGATACAATTCAAGCACGATCATTTGATGTTTAAGCATTTTGTTTTAACAAACATTGTTAATTGACGTAAGATAAGAGTTGGATATATAAGATAGTGTGCAAAGAATTTGCACTTTTATTTCAAAACAATGTGTATCGATTCCTAAACAATGCATTGTGCAACAATAATTTCCCGGAACGGTATGTCTATTTATCGTTGTTACATCTGAAAGTTTCTATTTGTTCTTAACAACAGCACAGTTTGCTACGGCCCGCCAAAATTGTAACCAAAGGCTTGCTTTATGTAATCCGAATTCGTTGTGGTGATGCGTACGCTGCACAGTGCCCATTACATATTATAATAGTGATAGAGGCGGTGGTAAAATATGTTGGACTGAAATTCCCCAAAAAAAAAAAATTACAAGAGTGTCATTCGTAAAATTCTATAAACCCTAAATCAAATTTTGAAAAACGTGCATAATAGTTTTCTTTGATTATAGTCTTATAATAGTTGTACCAGAACATACCGCTCTTCCTGGTTACATTGTTACTTACAACTTACATTTCTTGGGTAATACATGTAAATAGGTGACCGAATTTGTTGTATATATTATTAATAATGTATATTTGCACTATTATAAGTTACGAAATGTTTCCGATAAATTTGCCTTCAAGTGATTTATTTATTTATTTATTTACCGACGGCCTCGCTGGCGCAGTAGTGCGAGTACTCGGTTTGCTAACAGAGGCTCCGGATTCGATCCCCGGTAGGGCAAACATAGAAAATCGTATTTTCTAATTTGTCTGAGTCAGAACTGATGGGGGGATTTGGCTATGGCTAGATACCACTCTATCAGCAAAAACGTATCCCCAAACAAAGAGATTTATGTTCCGTAACGATGCTGTGTAGAAACCATATCGCCTATCTCCTCTCACTTGCATCTTAGACTGTAATGTGTGTGAAATCACAGTCGAGCGCTAAATTGTTAACAATAAAATAAACCTATATTAATTATTTTTCGGAAGTTTCGCCCACTAATGTAATGTGACGATCCGTCAGCAGCTTGGAGAAAAATATCATATTCACCAGTAAATTCTATCAGGAGAGTCGATTGAAAATTACAAATTAAAGTATATATATCACTTTAGTAGTTCAGTTTATCTACAAGTTGTGCTAATTGCTAGTAAAATATATTTTGTTTATAAATATATTCCATAAACTAAAGATTAGTATTAAAATGAAACAATCTTATTGATACACATCTTTTTAAACATTGTTACCAGTTTAATAAACTAAATAAAAAATAATCAGTTTGTTTTTTCATTTTTCATTCTTTGTACTAATTTTATTCTAACAATAAAATTTACCAATGAAATTTATGTTTGCTTTTATGGTTACGATAAAAGATAAGCAAAGCGCTTCATTAAAGTGTCCTAAAAAACAGATCTCTACAAATCTTATATGTTATATAAGCTTAAATAACATATTCGTAAAGCTGTAATCTCCTTTCCTTGACTACAAGGACAATCTTTGCACCGTCTCTCGATCTATAATTGTTTGTGAAGTGAGCTAATTCTGCGGTTATAGAGTACAAAACCATTGGCATAGGACTAATTAGGCTAATAAACACACAGTTGAGACTAAATGACCTGAAATTGATGTATTATGTATTAAAATTCATCTAAACCAATATTCAACTTTGTTAATCTAGTATGAAATAATGTTTTAGTGAGACATATACAACAAACCATATTATAATGTATATATAATTATTCTTATGTGCGTGTATGTCACTGGAATTCCTCCTAAATGGTTGAACTGATTTTGTTACAAATTCAGGTGGATTTGAGGATGGTTTACGAGTACATAGACAAATCGATCTGATAAAAAAAATTTCTCATATTTTCACGAGATCATGAACAAAGCGGGTAACACTGCCGGTAACCGCTAGATATATATAAACACACTGTACAATTAGTATTTATAGGCGACTTAGTTACTACATACTGTGGTACGAAGTTCAAACCTGACTTTGTAATAACAAAGTAAAGAAAGCAGTAGAGTCTGCGTGTACAGAAGATGTTTAAAGATTAATTTCAACATAATGACAATATGAAATTTGTACTAAATGATATATGAATTGATTTATAAAAAGGAATATTAGAAATGTTTTATTTTATAGCCTAAATAAAGCTCACCGTTAGAAATTGCTAGTAAGCGATAACGCCGCCTATTTATGCAGCTTGTCTGTTTCTTTCTGTATTACTTTCGATGGCCTCGCAGTAGTGCGACTACTCTCTAGTAGATATCCCTGGTTCGATCCCCCGTAGGAAGAATTTAGGAAATTGTATTTTCTAATTTGTTTGAGTCTGGACTGATCGGACTTCGGCAGTGGCTAGTTACCACCCTATCAGCAAAGACAAACCGCCAAACAAAGATATTTGTATTCCGGTACGATGCAGTTTAGGGATAGTATCGTCACTTACCATCAGGTGAGATCACAGTCAAGCGTTAAACTGTCGGCAATAAATATAATAAAACTTTATAAATAAATTTATATTTATGTTTAAATTCCGCTTGTATTGTAAAAAGTAAGTAGCAGCCCATTAACGTTCCACTGCTGGGCAGGGGCCTCCTCACTCATAGGAGTGAGGGTTTTAAAGCATAGACCCATCACGCTGCCCCACTGCGGGTTGGTAATCATAGTACACAAGTGCACTCTCTGGCTTAACATGTTCCCAAGCAACTTCCCAGCAACTTCCCAACTTCGGGCAAAAATTGTGTAAATCTTTATAGAAAACTCAATATTGATTTTTTAATTGACCCAACCCGTGACTCCAAACCCAGGGCCTCATGTTGGTAGCCGAACATGCTAACCACTAGACCAATGAAGTAGTTTGTATCCGCTTGTATTGGATTATATGTTAAGATCCAATATGACGGCTATGACATTCGCGATGCGCTGCTCGCGTGCGAGTTGACGCAATCTGTGAGGCAACATTGCATATTACGTGACCACAGATCACTGCTTCGTGGTGCGGTCTATATTCATTTATGTTTACTTTATAACATCAAAACCAAAAACAATTTGAAGGATATATTTTTAAATATATGCAACTAAGAAAGTTCCTGCGGTTTTCATTTATTGTTTCCTTATATGAACTATATATCATAAGCAAGATAAAGTACTGGGGTATTTTTTTTTTTGACGTTTAACAGCTTATATTAAGAAGGATCATCAAAAGTTTGTTTACTTTTAATAAAATTTTTGGTAAAATATGGCCGTGCCAAATGCAATAATTCGTGTTTGTTTACTTTATAAATTTGAACTTGGCAGTAAAGCTGCAGAAGCTGCAGTCGTAAGATATGCCATGCTTTTGTGAACTCTGATCAAAAACTGAATGAAAAGGAGTTACCGTTGAGTTTCTTGCTCGTTTCTTCTTAGCGGAATCAACTTTCCGAACCGGTGGAGAGTGCTATCGCTGAACAAAAACTAAATTAAAAGGAGTAGACGTTGAGTTTCTTGCTTGTTTCTTCTTAGCGGAATCAACTTTTTGAACCGGTGGTAGATGTATTACCAAAGGACAGACTACTGACGTGCTTTTTAAGTCTATAAAGAATATGTTGATATGATTTGATTTGAACGAACGAACTAGAGGTGGTTCAAAATATTTTCTACTAGAAATGCCTGACTTAAATCCTGCTCGACTAACAGCTTGATATCATCGTAGTTCATTGTCGATGGTCTCCAAGAGCAAGGTTTATCCTCCAGACTTTCATTTAACAAACACTTTGGCATTCCATATTATCACAATGTCAGTTTTATAAGGATAGGCATTATTATTCTCACCTAATAATTAAGTCTAAATACTATATTTTATGACTGCCCCATTGGTCTTGTGGTGAGCATGTTCGACTACAGACATGAGGTACTGGGTTCGAGTTCCGGGTCAGGCCAATTTGAAATCGAAATTGAGTTTTCTATTAAGATTTTCTCAATATTTGCTCGAAGTTGGAACAAATTTCGTGGTGTAATCCACCCCCGTGCCTTGGTGAGCCGTTAAGCCGTCGGTCCTGCGCCTTATCTCTCTCTCCGGTCGTGTTGAATTGCTGTCACGTCGGACTATGAGAGTGAAGAAATAGAGAGTACACTTGTGTACTATGCCCGCCAATCCACTGTGGAGCAGCGAGGTGGGTCTATGCTCTAAAAACCCTCTCTCATATGAGTGAGGAGGCCTGTCCCCAGCAGTGGGACGTTAATGGTCTGCCACTTACCTTTACTTAATTTAAGGTATATAAATAACTAAAAGATTAAATGTATATTGTGAAACTTTATGCAGTTTAAAGTCGTAATAGAAAAATGATCCTTGATATTTTTTGCCTATCTGAGGGAGGCAGTATTGGTTATGTCTTCATGTACCAATCTGGTAATAGATAAAAAATGTTTACTATATACAGAACTATAACAGAACATATATTTAGCGACTAGTTTTCTTCGTAGGACAATAATTACCGCTAAAAGACAATTTTATCAGAAGGGAGGTGTTGAGTCAAAACTTTACACCTAAATTTGTCTCGAACCTAGGGCATGTACTAATAAAGCAAATACGCACACCATTACGTTAAGAAAACATCGAGACTTATTACGATATGTTAACGACAACGACTTATTACGATTCGATACATTGGATAACCTCCATTTAAAAAATATAGAGAAACATTTTAAAATATTTAACATAGGGACAATAATTTTTAAATGCCGAAATAGTCACGAAGTATTTTCAATAAGCTTTGAAATCTAACATATAGTAATATATCATGGTCAGAATAGATAATGAGATATATAAAAATTACCTGTCGTTTTGTTGTTCGTTTGTTATGTGCTATTAATAACGACCAATGCATAATCGCAGCGTCTCTCACGCGACACCAGATGCATGGGTCGTCGACCTCATCTCCGTCGGTTTATTCCAGTAAGTACGGGAAAATTTCTAATATTATAAATAAATTATACTTTACATAAATCAAATTAAGCAATTTTGTACTATGACCTACAAATGACTTATTATATACTAGCTGAACCCCCAATTTCGTCTGCGTGGAATGTTCTTTCGGTAGTAATTTCATTAATTAAGGCAAATTGTTTTACAGATAAGAAGCATCTCTCGGCAAAACGAATATTCCTACCAAATTTCAGGTCTCTACGCCTTTTGGCTCCAGAGACATCGTGTGACATGTGACATAAGTTAATAAGTACTTGGATATCTCTTATTTATATACAAACCAGCCGAACCCGTGACTTTGTCTGCGTGGAATGACTTTCGGGTAGCATTTTCATTAATTTAGGCATATTGATTTACCAATAAGAAAAATACGTATAACACCCCCGCAATCCCCCTTGCTGGTGGGATTTCGTAAAATCCGTTCTTAGCTGATATGTACTTGGCAAAAGGAATATTGCTATCAAATTTCAAGTCACTACGGCTTGTGGCTCCAAAGATATCGTGATGAGTCAATAAATATCTGGATATCTCTTATTTATAAACAGATAAAATAATGAAAAATATAGTTGTGGGGAAAACATCGTATGTATACTACTTTACATTTTTCAAATGAAGTAATATTGTATTTATTATGACCTATAAATAACACTTTACCATGTAAGACTTAAAGTGGTATAAGCGTAAAACTTCTTAAAGTATATTTCCACAACCTCTACCACCAAGTTTAAATATGACAAATAAAGAACTAAAGTTAAACAACAAAATGTCTTCGGAAAACTATCGATTTCGCTTAAAAGAACTTTTATTACAAATAAAAATCAACTAATCATTAAACTTCATTTAAAAATTGTAAGCTTTGACGTAACTTTTACAGGTTCGTTGTGAGCTTTCGCAAAATAAATTCAATCAGTTAATTTATATATCAATGACTATGTTAACACGGCGATGAAGGCGAATAAAAGACTACTTTAAAAACGATTAAGAGTTGGAATAAGTTATATATTGACAGTATGAGCTAATAAATTTGAATAAAAGGCAGTCCCTTAAACTATAAAACAGTGATTCCAATGCATCATACCGACAAATATCACGTAACAAATAATGAATAAATTGATCATGTTGAAAATTGTTCCACGCCGTCGCATGCAATACGGCGGTATTTAAACGAATTTATATTACAAAACTGTTGACTATTACCAAAACTTCGCTGATTTTAAAGTGGAAAGGGAAAACCGTTATAACGTTTACTTAGAATTGGTTGATATTATTTAAATCTTTCAAGCATTTCTTTTATAAACAACAATTACTTAAGATAATTAGAATCATATTAAAACTTTATCCTTATAAGTGTTATAAAGGTTTTTCAGATACACAAATATAGTAATTACGTACCGCTGTTAAGCTGAATCACATATTAAAAATTTTAAAGCTTTTGTAGATCCGAAATATGTCGAAAACATCCTTATGCAAAAGGCATTTAGAAAGAAGAAAGAAAGAAAAACATTTATTCTTTACACACCGTGAAATATGTACAATTTTTGTTAGGGTATAAATGTAACATTTGAAGTGCATCAACAAGAATGAACGAACGAGACACAGAACACCTTTACTCTGGACCTATCGCATGGAAGCCACCAAAAAAATGAGAAAATGAATCATTTATTGTATGAAAATTACTTGAAAAGCTATTAAGTTTCTTTTTGAATATTCATTAAGTACAACATATATTTAAATTTAAAATTCGAGCCTGACTGCAAAAGACGCAACCGAGACGGCAGATTATTCCAGCATTTAGTAGCACTATATTTAAAACTGCCTTTAAAAGACGCAGACCTATGGCGAGGGGTTCTTCAGGCGTATAAAGTTGATGTATTTATTAATATTGATGATTATTTAAGCGATAAAGATGTTTGGATTTAATTCCAGTTGCACAAGGAAGCAAAATTGTAACCAAAAAACCTATATTTAAAAGTAACTGCTGAGTAACAGACTATTCTAAAGTGCTTTTTCAGCTTACTAAAATAAGTGTTACTTTGATTTGCTTCGGTATATTTAAAAGTAGCCGTACTTTAAATCCTACATTTAATGCAGACGACATTACGCGATTCAGCTAGTATTACATATATATATATATATATATATATATATATATATATATATAATATGAATGCCTTTCTAGTAATATAACAGAGTAACGTGTAAATCTTTGTGTATAATTAAGTGTGTGATGTATCTGTGTACGTGTGCTTTTGTGTATATTTTTTATTTTTGTATATCCACAATATATATTTTCTTCATTCTTTACTAGCAAATATTCTTAATCGTTTCGAATTCGTGATATTTGTTTTTTTAGAAATATTCTGGTTTTACGATAGATGCATCTGTTATCTAACAATACGTTGCGTTGCGACCAGTAATAAACTAGTCTTACGTAGCGATTACTTCATAGTGTCATTCACACTTCGTTTTAAAATAGTAGTATTATTCAGCTATGACCTTTTAAAAAAACTGCTGAGATATTTGACACAGCGTAGTGAGACACGATTTTCTAATTTCCAATTGAAAAGTACTATTTTCCAAGCTATAAAAACAGCTTTAACCCATTAACGTTAATATATGACAATACTATTCTGTTATTTGTATAGATGTAATACTAAACTCCGATTACAATTTGAACTATCTTGTTAAAAGCTTAACAGGAGCCTATTTGTTTCATCTATTTCAGATTTTAATTGTGTCTAACAATTGAGTGTTGATATAAATGACAAACAATTGCTGCTTGTATGACTTGAAAGGATAACAGTTTTTACAGTATTCTCTAGGACGAGTTAGAAAAGTCAGAAATTGCATTTTCTAATTTGTCCGAGTCTAGACTGGTGGGTGGCTTAGGTGGTGACTATTTACCACCCTGCCAGCAAAGACATTTGAATTCCGGTACAACGCTGTGTAGAAATCATTAGTACATTTACACTTGCCAGGTCAGAGCACATGCATATCAGGCTGTATCATCACCTATTATCAAGTGGTATCATATAGGCTATTCCAGTTTGCAAACCATATGTATAAAAAATTGCAGCTAGACATGTATAAGTGTCAAGAATGTGACGTTATGTAACTCACCTCCAAAATTGAACTATCAAACACTGAAAGATTTTTATTAATGAATAGGTTCAACCTTCCACGCTTCCCAAATAAAAAATCCAATCAATCAAAAAGTACTTTAAATACCTACTTCAGTAAAGAGTTGTTAAAATAGGCATAAATACTTTTGAATTGTCAAATACAGTCTTCTCCCATTTCTGATATCACGAATGTACCACTTAAAGTAAAGTAGTAAAGTTATTGTACTGGAATGCTTCTGGCTACTGTCTTCTGGTGACTGCCTCATTGGTCTAGTGGTTAGTATGTTTGACTACAGACATGAGGTCCTGGGTTCGAGTCCCGGGTCGGGCCAATTCTAAATCGATATTGAGGTTTCTATTAAGATTTTCTCAATATTTGCCCGAAGTTGGGAAAAATTTGGCGGTGTGATCCACCCCCGTGCCTCGGAGAGCACGTTAAGCCGTCGGTCCTGCGCCCGATCTCTCTCCGGTTGTGTCGGATTACCGTCACATCGGACTATGAGAGTGAAGGAATAGAGAGTGCACTTGTGTACTATGCCTGCCAATCCGCAGTGGAGCAGCGTGGTGGGTCTATGCTCTAAAAACCCTCTCTCATATGAGCGAGGAGGCCTGTGCCCAGCAGTGGGACGTTAATGGACTGCTACTTACCTTACCTTACCTTACTGTCTTGCAGGTGCATAATCATTGTAAAGTTTTAAAAATAACAAATCAAGTTTACGATTACAATTGCGTTCAATAGTTTATCACAATAAATTGATTGGTCCATGATGGAGGTATTGCGAAGGCGTGCAATTGTACATGTGTCCAAGTGATAAGTTATCGACATCTTGCCGGTCACGATCTCGAATTGGACTTGTTGCCTGAACTTTCTACATCAACCATTATCAAACGTCACAATCAAATTGACACCATTGAGCATGGTTACTGTACCCGTAATATAAAATTACTATTTTGAAGACGTCTCTGGTACAATGATTCTACACAAAGAGAGGTTATTGAATTGACCTCCTAAAAGCCTTATTTTAGAGTGGTATAGCCAAGCTGCAGTTAGCCACAAGTGTTAGTCAATTTCTTCTTAAAACTGCTCAAGAGTACATATTTAAAAATATTTTTTACTTGAATATATGAACAAAAAGTATTAATATATTATATAATATGTTGTATAAATACATATGTATAATCGCTTGCGTGCGCAAGTGAAGTAAATGTCCACTCGGCAGTACGGGACTCGCTGTACAACCAGAATACCCACTAAAACCCAGCGGAGCCGTCTTTGTCTAATGGGTGGGGGACCAGAAGTTCGCCTGCACATTCGCCTCAGATGGCTTCCCGGATGCTTCCTACAGAAGGTTCAGGCAAGATGGAGCAAATGCGCGACCGTACGCCTACCGCTCCTAAATATCGTCTAACGAAGAGGAGAATCAACCACTGCCTCTCTCGCCCTCTAGCTTGCCTCCATCTGTATGATGACAGACTCACAAAACGAGGCGAAAGTCCTCCATGCCGTTTCGCTACCCACCATAGCGACAACCATAGTCGGCAGCGTGAGATTGTTTCCAACTAACAACGATAGAAGTTGACGCTAGGGTCAAGCTGGGCACTCTTCCACGATATGCTGGGCCATGACATGACAATCTAAGGTTTATCGGGTAGCTAGCAATCGGGTATAGCAATAAAACAACTTTGAAGGTTTATTTGTTAAATCAATGTGTTTAGTAAAAATGGACAATGTCGCATTAATAAAGTAACTCTTCTACCAAAGTGACCTAAAAGAGTAAACAAATCATATTATATATACACGTTGACAGCTGCCAAGCGCATTATGGAGTAAAGAGCGGATGCATTAGAGTGGATATCATGTCATAACAGCCAGTCCGCTGGTTGCACCTTTGACCTTGCACGTACCACTTTCAAAATGCCGCATTCCGAGTAACGCGGCATATTCACGATCTACCATAACTCCATTGTTCCTCGTTAAAAACTTACACGTTAGTATTTATATGGTATGTTTTAGTCATATTCGTGCCGGAGACAAGGATGCTAATAAAATAAAGCTGCGTTATAATTGATTATTTTCTTTAAAGTAGCGCTTCCTATTACTTTTGTCTATTCAGACTCGAAAATCTTATATGTTGATATCCACAGTTAATCCCGTGTTTATTTTTATTGACCTATTATGACATATATCTTAACATAATAAAGCTAAAGAAATTATTTTCTTGGTTGAAGACGTTTATCCACAAAATGTCTTGCTTTATAATGTCACTTTTAAACTATTAGAAGCAAAGCAACAATGAAAAACGTTGCAAAAACAGGGAAACCTCATTCCATTTTAAAGTTTATATTACGTGCGCTGAGTAAACGCTTAATGTAAACACATCGATCTTGTATAAATTGTACCTATTAAAAAGTTCTGAAAAGTCTGCTATTGCATATGTCTACCTAATAAGGTTAACCAATTCTCTCTCTCCCCTCTCTCTCTCTCTCTCTCTCTCTCTCTCTCTCTCTCTCTCGACATCGGACAAATAAAAGAAACATATAGTTTTATTTCTTTCGTGGCAGCGCCACCTTAAACTTCGCGGTTATCATATGTGCACATTAATAGGGAAGTAACAATAAAATTTCATTAATTTTATTAAAAAACTCTAAGAATTTTAAAGCTTTCAAAAGATAAAAATAAATATTTTGGAAACATGTATCGATTGTTTTATTTTTATGTGCCAATTCAAATTATATCCAAGATATTAAAGAAACTAGATACGCTTTCGAACTAACATTCCAAACTTTCTATAACATACCAGGTATCTACATAAAATCTTTGTTTTTGCATGTGCATCCTACAAAATAAACAAAATGTATACATAAAACCTCTTTTTCATTCAAAATGGAAGGGCCTTAAGGAAATTATATTTCATTATTTAATCATAAGGTAAGTAGCAGCCCTTTAACGTCCCACTGCTGGGCACAGGCCTCCTCACTCCGAGGAGGTTTTTAGAGCATTGACCCACCACGCTGCTCCACTGCGGATTGGCAGGTATAGTACACAAGTGCACTCTCTATTCCTTCACTCTCATATTCCGATGTGACGGGAATCCGACACAATCGGAGAGATCAGGCGCAGGACCGACGGCTTAACGTGCTCTCCGAGGCACGGGGGTGGATCACACCGCCAACTTCCCAACTTCGGGCAAATATTGAGAAAATCTTAATTGAAAACTCAATATTGAATTTCGAACTGGCCCGACCCGGGACTCGAACCCAGGACCTCATGTCTGTAGTCGAACATGCTAACCACTAGACCAATGAGAATTATTTAATCATATAAATGAATAATGGACGAACGTATCAAACTATCTATCCATACACACTGTGAACTTGCCATTATATAGCCTAAAATATAATTTAACGTTGCCCTAGGTATTATGTTATTGAATGTGTTTGATTAATAGGCAAAATCTATAAAGATATTACCAATCCAATTTCGTAGCGCGTGTTAACCTTCTAATAAATGTATTTTACTAATGTCATATTGCTAAACATTGTAAAACGCAACCTTAAGCGTTATGTGCCTACTTCGTATATAAAAGATTTGGAAAGGAATATGGACTTTAGACAACTTGTGCTTAAACATTGTGTCAAGAATAACTAATATTATGGTGTATTATATACAATAGCAACAGGCTATTGTTATTATTTGTAATGAAAAAGATTGGATTATCCTGTTACAGAGGTCCATATAGAAATGCATTAAACAATGGGTGATCAATAGATTAAACATATTTTTAACTAATGACTTTTATTTTAGTTTCTACTCAAAACAATTGGTAGTTTTGTTACCAACCGACACACTAATGATAATTCAAAAGATCTTATTAAAAGCCATCTTCCATTTTAATGTTTTTTGGGTTATACATAATTTTGAATATAGCAAGATTTCTAAAGAATTACTTAATTAGAGGAACATGTAGTCTTGTTAAACATTTTTATACGATTTTTCTTTTGTTAGCTTTTAAAAAATCATAATCTAAACCATAACACGCCACTTTAAAAAGTCTTACAGTTTTTAGAAAGTAATAGATTTGCCTCTTCTATTAGTTGTAATGTGATATTAAAAAGCCTTGATATCTATATATAAATAAGCTATCTAATATCAAAATAATATTTTAATTCGAACTATGGTTTCTTCAGACTAGCATATTACACGAAACAAACAAAAACACCCTTCAGCTTTATAATATTAGTATGGACCTACGAGTATAATTAAAAAATAAACCTGTAATATCGGACCAGATTTCCGCATTTCGCTTTTAATTAGGAATATAGGTAAGTGTTACAAGAATGGAATAAGTGAAATCGTAAATTTTTTACCAAAATTATTCAGAATCTTAGTAACTAATGAAAGTGCTTTCCAGTCAGTTTTACTCACTTTAGATGTTAAACTTTGGATTAGGTTTTTCCACTATCAGATATAATAGCGACAAAATTAAGCACATACAAGTTTTTGCTATCAATATCTACGCTCATTGCTGCATGAGATAATGAAATAAAAACGTGATCTCACCTAACGGGTGAATCATGATACAATCTAAGATGGTAGCACAGTAAACTAGTTATTTATCTCTTAATGAGTTCTACACAGCATCGTATCACATAGCAATGTTATGTTATGGCTTCATTATGTTCGGTTACAAACATGTGGTCCTGGGTGCGAGACCCGGGTCGGGCGAATACATATTTTATTAAAATGTCCTATTCAAATTTTCTCAGTATTTGTCCGAAGTTGAAAGCTGACGATGTGCTCCACTTCCGTGTCTTGGAGAACATGTTAAGCCGTCGGTCCTGCACCTGATCTCTCTCCGGTCGTGACTGATTGCCATCACATCGGACTATGAGAGAAAAGAAAAAGAGTATGCACTTGTGTTAGCGAAAACACTTCTATACTATGCATGTGAACCCAAAGTGGAGCAGCGTAAGGAGTCTATGCTCTATAAACCCAGCAGTGGGACATTAATCGACTGTTACTCACCTTCATCTGAAATAATAAAGAGAGTAGGTATTAAAACAAATGCACCTCATATGAATTGAATCATTTCACCTACCGCAGGCCATTGTATTCTAAATCAATTTATCATAATGACATTGAATATGGTTAAGTTCATTTGTGATAACGCCGTTTATTATTGGTACGCGTATGAGTAAAATGATCAACTTGAACTGTAGACAGTTTTCAAATTATAATTTTTTGTATTTAGTTCTAATGTTATAAACTACGCGCAAACAATTTTTTAAGTGAGAAAGTCATCGCTACCTTTAAATTAATATTCTAAAAGCGAAAGTCAGTATGTCTATCTGTCAAATTTAAACTTAAACTTAAACCTTTGAAACCCTTTGAACATAATAATTTACCTACTTTATACACTTTTGAGTTTTTGTCGTTCCTTAAGACCTATTGTGCGACAATAATTGATTTTGTTTAAATTACTCTTTAAGTATTTTTAAGCAATAAAAAATTGTAAATAATTTCTAACATACTTGTGTCCTTTATTGTGTAGGTTCTATATAAAGATATATAGAACCTTCTGTAGATACAAAGAATTATTTTGGGAAAATATTTTATTAAGAAAGTGAAAAAGGAGGGAATGAGTACTTGGGTTAGGAGGAAGGACTATACTCGTATATATTCAGAGATGAAACCTTTGAAGCTGTGAAGAGGAAATTGGAGTTACTGTTTTGCGATCCTTTAAGATCCTAAAAGAGATAAACGAAAGTGAAAAATAACACTACAGAAGACAATAGGTATCATAACCGATTAACTCTGAATTTTATAGATACTTTTCTAAAGAAAATAAATCAAAATTTTTTTGTACCACTTTTTCCTTTATATTTATATACTTCGAACCTGACACTAACATTTAAGTATTGAAGGCTAAACTTTTGTTTAGAATTAAAATATGGTGACGTTATTTCAGAAATCATATGTCGGTTTGAGCATACGCATTTTTAGTAAGATACCCGAATCACTTCTGAGTCTGGCTCCACATAGATTTAAGAAATACTCGTATGTTAAAAACGTCCTATTACAAAAAGCATAATATAATAAAGAAGATTATTTAAATGACAAAGATGTTTGGACTTGATTCCAGTTACACATGAAAGCGAAACACATTCTTACGTACAAAAGAACGTACGTACGTTTAAAGGAATAACCGTTGAGTTTCTTGCCGGTTTCTTCTCAGCGGAATAAACTTTCCGAACCGGTAGTAGATTTGTTACCAGCGGACATACTATTGACGATTTAAAAGAGCTTTTTGAGCTTACTTGAATAAAGAATATTTTGATTTGATTTTCATTAAATACACCATAACGTATATTAAAAAAATAACAAATGGAACTGTCAGCAAATAATTATTGACATCCATTTCCTAGTTAACAATATTCGTCGCCTTTTCTATATAAAAAGTCATCAGTCGTGTTGTACATAAATAAAACTCGACTGTACAGACTACTGGTCTTAATTGTTGTATCGTGACACTAGGCTTCCGCCAAGTGTTACAAAAAGTTCGAACACGACGTGTTTTTCGGATAGACACAGAAGAGTTCCGTATAGTGAAAAGTTTTACGTTTATTTCACTTCCTAATGTGTGTGTGTGTGTGTGTGTGTGTCGGAGAATAAGATAGAAGGAGAGCATAAAGCATAGGGGCGTAAGGTTCTCCGCCGACATCGTCATTAATGGCATCAATAATTCAATTTCTATACTGTGGGCGTTCGTGGGGTATTGTTGGTGCAATCAAACATTTTATTAATTAACTCAGATTATAATGTTCAATCGCTTAATGTTCCCTATATCAATTTACACAAACTACGAGTACTTAACATTAATAGCTAGGAAAATGACAGTTCCAACAGTCGACCGCTCCGGCGGAGCGCTACTCGAGAGACTCCCGCCGGACTGCCACTATTGACTCTGTCCCACACCGATAGTCAGATAGCGCCAGCGTTCCACAGACACCTCCCCTTCGACATATATATATATATATATATATATATATATATATATATCCAGGTATCTCTGGAACCATAAGGCGTAGAACTTGAAATTTTGTACGAATATTTCTTTTGCCGAGTAGGGGTCATGTTTCTTATTTGTAAAACAATTTGCCTAAATTAATGAAATTGCTACCCAAAAAACAATCCACGCAGACAAAGTCGCGGGTTCAGCTAGTTTTATATAAAATGTCAATTCTTAATATTACGCTAAAGAATTTGAAATCGTTCGATAGAGGTTTTTAATAACGTCATATCTTTTCTAATGGCCTCGCTGGGGCAGTGGAGCGAGTACTCGCTTTGCTAGCAGAGGACCCGGGTTTGATACCCGGTAAGGCGATTTAGGAAATTATGTTTTCCAATTATTCTGAGTATGGTGTAGTGGGAGATTGCGCCAAAGACAAGACATACCGCTAAGCAAAGAGGTTTATATTAGCATATTTTAGACTGCTTCATCACTTACCATCAGATGTCATCACAGTTACGCTTAAACGTATCAGCAATAATAAAAAATATTAAATGCTACTGTTAGTCCTATCCTGGTCAAGTTTTCTGTTGATAAAACACTTTTTATTCATACACTCAACTTCAAATACATATTATTTTAATTCGCAGTGGATGTTAACATCAAGTGTCATTAATATTTGCAGGTTATTCTTAATACAGGTTAATATTAATACAGGTTCTGCAAATATTAATTGCTTAATTAAGTTTATTTCACAAAAAATTACAGTATAAAAATTTCTTTCCTTTTCTTTTAAGAAGTTCGTGCTAGATGATGTAGCGATTGACTTTAATTGAAATGAAACTTCTTTAGGCGCATGAGGATAAAGTTTATACGGAAGAAACGGGAACCACTTTCACTAATATTCATCCAAAGTTTTCTATAGGCAATAATAGAAAATATGTTTTTGAAGAAAAAATTTTAATAGGTTTTTGAGACTAGATCAATAACAATGACGGTGACGATAAGTCAAGACATATCTGCTTATTTTATATTGGTATATCATTTTCTTTTAATATGGTTATAATTGTTTTAACTAACTTCAGCTACTGTTAATAACTGAATTTGACCTTAAATCGTTAGAAATGTTCTATACCCCTATTTATGTTGTACTAATTGTTACTCTAATAATTATTCGTTGTGTGTCGATACGTAATTAATTTAAATTTTTATGACATCGAAAAATAATTCAAATTCAACTTTTACAACATCAATGTAGTCGCTAATATGAACTGATTTTCAATGGTCACGTGTAAATGTATTAATTTGAATGTTATACATTACATTTGAAATATATTTGTTATCTCCTTTGATCTCTAAAACTGCAATGGTACGTCGTGACTGTGACTAGAATTTATGAAATCTGTGGGCTAGCGCAAATAGAGTAAGAAGTTACACACTAATTGCTATTGCGTTTTAATAACCATTTTTACTTTAATTATATCTAAACTAAAATAAAATTAATTGTTCTTAAATTATAAACTTTTATAAAATAATATCGTCCTTTTACATAAATAATAAAAACACTTCTTAAGCCTCTTGTACAAAATAAAATAAATTTGATATTAATTTCAACCATTGGTATGATGAAGTAGAACTTCTTTGGCAAACTAATTTGTAAATCTTGTTTATATTTACAAAAATTTGAAACTTTAGATTTCCGAGACTCAGAGGGAGGGGAAAAGGAGATATGCAAGGAATTTAATGAATTTAATTGCCATTAAAATAATTAAAATATCGAAAATTAATACAAATATTTAATTGATATCTTAAGTGACAAATTGTAAATGAATATGCCACGTGTTTTATGTCAATATTACACAATTTTGTTTCTGAATTTAAAATTTAGAAAAGGATATTTTCGGAATATTTTTATTTTTATATTTTATGAAAAATAGTATACTAAATTGTTAAATGTCAAGTGGCATTTTTCAAGTGGCATTGTTAAAATGCCACATGTTATTTGTAAATATAAGGACTACATAACCTTAGTTAATTAAACGAATTAGAATAAAAAATGCTGCCCATCTTCGTGACGCTAATCACGCGTTTCGTCCGTAAAAATTTTACCCCCATGCACCTAAAGAAGTTTCACTTCAAAAATTTTTCAGCTATTTTTCCTTATTGTTACGTAATGAAATAAATATACCTTATATGTAGTTGACGGCCTATAGACTAGTCAAATGCGTTAGAATTTTTCCTAAAATAATAGTTTAACCGAGTCCACCGTAGGCATCTCTTGTATATCTTGTATATATACATTCGGGTAAACTTAGCAACGTTTCGTTATCTTATAAACTACTATAAAAAGAAATTACTATAAAAAGTACCTATATTTCTTCCAACAAGACCAACATCTGTAAATTCCGCCCCATTTTAGATTAAGAGATGAAATTTAAATAATGACGTTGGTATATTTTTAAATTATCATTTTAACCAAACTTTGACCATGTTGACGAATATCATGCAGAGGTTTGCAATTTGATTGCCTCGCTGGCGCAATGGTGCGAGTACTCGCTTCGCAGGCAGAGGTATATCGGCTTCAAATCAAATCAAATCAAAATATCTTTATTCAAGTAGGCATATTACAGGACTTTTGAATCGTCAAATATTTTTTTTTTTTCTTTTCTTTTCCACACTCTAATTCTAATGTACGTCTGAGGATGATACTCCAGAACGACTTAAAATCTAAAGTTACGAGGCTTCAACTCCCAACTCAAAGTTCTATGTGACTGTATTTCCGACACATCCAGTCTCATGTTAAATTGGAATAGCCGTAGATTCTCGGAGTTAAAATGATAGTCGCATGGCATCTTTCACAAATAAAATACTATCTAAATTTCATATTTCTACCTTCAATGTCTTCTTTACATATATACATACATAGCATCACGCCTCATTCCCATAGGGGTGGGCAGAGACCACGTCCTTCCACTTGCCACGATCCTTGCATATCTCCTTCGCTTCTTTTATTCTCATTAACCTTTCATACAACTTCATCGGTTTAGAGTACTCTTGACCTGGCCGTTATTTAAAATGTCCTGGATTTGGTCCAGGAACTTTCGCCTTGGTCTTCCTGTTCCAACTTTCGCATACACTCTTGACTCTTAAATCCTTTTTGTCAGTTCCGCTCTCACCTCTACCGCATTTATTTTACTTTTGTGATTCTTCTGCAATACCCCAACTTTCACTACAATACATAAGTGTTGACACCAACAATCCTGCATGCACAGCCAGTCTGGCCCTTTGAGACATCTGGCTATTCGTAAAGGCGTGCTGAGCACCATTTACCATATTCCCTGCATTCACTCTCCTTTCTATATCACTTTCACATGTTTCATCTTTTGTAAATTTAGATCCCATGTATAGAAATTCTTTCACCTCTTCCACTTGTTCCTCATCTATCAAAATCATTCATCATAGATCCATCTCTTTCAAAAAGCAAAACTTTCGTTTTGTTTACATTCACTTTCATTCCTTTCCTTTTCATCGCTTCATTCATAATATTTACCAGATGATTATTAGCAGATGATGCAAGTATTACTTGATCATCAGCGTAGAGTAAACATTTGATGAGTAATTCATTTCATTCATTCTTAACCCATACATACTTTCTTTTAAATCAAAACTTTTTATAGTTATAATATAGGCAATCTGACAATAAAATGGCTTTAAATTGATACCGTAGAGTAGGTAATAAAATACTCAATTCAGTATTTCGAATCACCGCCTTACAAAAAAACTTACGTTGTAATAAATAAGACAGTTATAATTATAACACGAAGTCACATTGCGTGGGCATTCAACATTTATAACACCATTAAAATATAATGAAGACAGAGATATATGGATATTGCGGAATGATGGAGTTTTTGAGAACGTATTGCTAGCCTAGAAATTCTTTTAAAATCTCGTATAAATATTTGTTTGATCATTCAAATTGCTGCATATATATATTAGGGTAATAAATACTTGATTATGTAATAATGATACAGTTAAAGGTTTGTGAATTTTCTTAATATATCGAGAAAGTGTTGAATTAAAAGTGATAAAAATGAACTATTTTTGTTATTAGTTTCTTTTTAAACCAGGATAATGTTAGTTTTGACAAACGGGACTTATCAGAATTAAATGGTGAATTTACTCATACGAACCAAGTGCCTAAAATATGTATGTATTTACATATTTTCGTTTATAAACACAGGTTAAAAATGCGTGTGTACAAAGTACACATGCTAAAAGTGAAACTTCTTTGACAAACCAAATTTTACGTTTTGTTTATATTTATACATATCTAAAGAGAGAGACTTGGAGGGAGAGAAAAATATTAGGAAGGTATGTTAGGAATTTAATGAATTTGATTGTCTTTTAAATATTAAGTGTCAAAAATTAATACAAATAATTTATTGAAATCTCAAATAAAGAATTGTAAATAAAAATGCCACGTGGTTTTTGTCAAAGTTAAACATTATCAATTAAATTTTGTAATAAAATTTAGAAACGAGAATTTTTCAAATATTTTAGATTTAATTTCTTGAAATATTGTATATTAAATTATAAAATGTCGAGTAGGAAATGAAAATGCCACATGTTATTTGTAAATATTAAAACTACCTAATCTTAAACGATATAGCATAAAAAATGCTGCACATCTTCGTGACGCCGTGACGTTACGAAGATGTGCACGTGACTCACGTGACATAAACAAGTTTCACTTCAAAAATATAGCAATACATATGTGTGTCTACGATATGTAATATATTTATTATCTCTCGCAGTGGTGCTTAAAGATATATTAACATTCCATACCTTACCGCATTATAATCTTATTTATAATATTTCAAGTAATAGATTCAAATCATTAGTAAAATTAACTAATGTACACCAAAAAACTTAATGCGTTTCATTATCTACAATTGATTGGATGGATTAACGTTGAACTCTCCGTGAAAAATTTTATTGTTGAAATAATAACACTTGATTTCTCCATCTTAAGAAAAACCTGAATTCCTTTGCCTCATTAATGGCTATACTACAAATTGTATTGCACAATAACTCAAATCAATTTTAACGTAACTTTTCGGTAGGCGCGTAAAGAAACTATACAGTTATTTTTAAACTAACGTCAATGCCGATCGAGATAATTGAATTAAATTTACAACCACTTTATTTAAACCGCATTCGTTTCAAAATCGTACTATATAACAATATTATTACGAACCATAAATAGATAATAAAAAACATAAAACCGCATTGTGAAGCTCTGAATTATGAAGTATAATTTATAAAACAAGACTGTGATATTCTTTTATGGGCAAAATTGAGTTTCTTATATTTGAGCAATAAAAGTAGGCCAACGATTTATAATGAATTAAGACACCTTAATATATAATAAAATTTGACATCCGTTTCATATGGCAATGGAGTTAAGAATTTAAGTGCGTGCGTACAAAGTACACATCTCAGAAGTGAAACTTCTTTCGCAAACAAATTTTTAAGTATGGTGTTTATTTAAACAAATCTAAACTTACTTATAAAAACTTTAGATTTCCGAGACTTAGAGGAAGGGGAAAAAGGAAGATATGTTAGGAATTTAATTGTAATTAAAATATTAAAAGTATCGAAAATTAATACAGATAATTTATTAAAATCTCAAATGATGAACTGTAAATAAAAATGCCACGTATTTTTTGTCAAATAGAAATTTGTAATTGAACTTTGTTTTTGAATTTCAAATTTAGTTACGTGAAATATTTTTATTTTATATTTTATGAAAAATAGTCTATTAAATTATTAAATGACGAGTGGTAAATTAAAATGCCTCGTGTAATTTTTGAATATTAAAACTACTTAACCTTTAAACGAATTTGCATAAAAAACGCTGCACATCTTCGTAATGCTAATGACGCGTTTCATTCGTAAAAATTTTACTTTCATGCGCGTAAAGAAGTTTCACTTCAAACATTTTATGTGTAAACATTTTTCATTCAATGCCGATGACTGACAACTTTTTAAACTTTTTCAATAATAATAACCATCCTGTTTAATAGTAAAAGTAAGTAGCAGCCCATTAACGTCCCATTTCTGGGCACAGGTCTCCTCAATCACAGTAAAGAAGGTTTTTGAAGCATAGACCACCACCACCACCCCCACTCTGTATAAAATATTAATATTACACTCTCTCACGTTAAAATATGTAAATATTAACGGCCTCCCAACATATAGTAAAGCAGCGTAATGGGTGCTCTAAAACCCTCTCTTCAACGAGGGAGCAGTGATGGATCATTAAAAAACTACTTGCCTGATATAATTATTAAATTTAAAAGCTTTTTAGAAATATCATACGGCACCAGGAAGCCTTCACTCCAATCTGTAGCTATACAACAGCTGCTGTCATCGCGAAGCTGTCTACTTTGCCTGTCATAATGCATCGTTTAACACGCCCTAAAAATTAATGCAACATATAAAAAACACTGTTGTTGTAGCTTCAACAAGGACAACTGTAATGTAAAGGCAAGCTCCTTTTACTAATTTAAAAATACACAAGTACATTCCATTTTGAATTCTAACAAACATCACTATCTCAAAGTATTTAAGTAAAGTTATTAGGCAACCAAAAAGTTGAACTGTATATTGCAAGCAAGATAAAGCAGAGGGGTAATTTTTTATACATATAAAAGATTAAGAAGTATCATTAAATGTGTTAGATAAGTTTATTAACTTAAAAAAAAGTAAAAATGTTGGCTACAGTACGGCCGCGCCAAATTAAATAAGTCGTGCATTTTCTCTTTATAAATTTATACTTGGCAGGAAAGCTGTAAAAGCTTGTCGTACGAAATGCGCTGCTTTTGGAGGGGGTGCTGTATCAGCACAAACGAGCCTGAAGTGATAATAAAATATAACATTAAACTAATATACAAAATGTAAATAAATGTTATAACCTCTTTGTTAACGTGGACATGAACTCAGGCTAAAGTTGCTTGTGACACTACTGACCACTGCTGTGAACACAAAAAAAAACAATTACGAATAAGTAACTTACACTAAGTTTAATTCAATTTACACCTAATAAAACACCAAAATATGTATTTAAAGGTAAGTAGCAGCCCAATAACATCCCACTGCTGGGCAGAGACTTCCTCACTCATATGAAAGTGGATTTTTAGAGCATAGACTCACCACGCTGCTCAACTGCGGATTGACAGGAATAGTACACAAGTGCACTCTATTCTTTCATTCTTATAGACCGATGTGACGGGAATCCGACACGATTGCAGAGAGATCAGGCGCAGAACCATCAGCTTAAAGTGTTCTCCAACTTCGCAACTTTAAAAAACATTGAGAATATCTTAATAGAAAACTCAATATTGATTTTTGTATTGGCCCGACCCGGGACTCGAACCCAGGACCTCATATATGTAGTCGAACACGCTAACTATTAGACCAATGAATCTGTCAAATATTATTTAAAAAAGTAAAGTAAGTAGCACCCCATTAACGTCCCACTGCTGGGCACAGGCCTCCTCACTCCGAGGAGCGAGGGTTTTTAGAGCATAGACCCACCACGCTGCTCCACTGCGGATTGGCAGGCATAGTACACAAGTGCACTCTCTATTCCTTCACTCTCATAGTCCGATGTGACGGGAATCCGACACGATCGGAGAGAGATCAGGCGATCAGATCAAATATTATTATTTTTGATCAATTTAAATTGATTAAAAATAAATATATGTGATATAAAATTTACGTCAAGAAATAAAAATACAGGTAATGCTACTTCAGCAATATAAATGAAGGATCGAAACTTAGGCTCGGTCTATATTGCCTTAGAAAATATTTTTTGTTACTGTCAAGATAGGACTATGCTATGATATTGCTTGATATTGAGTGATGATACTGTCTAAGGCAGTAAAGCTCTAAATTGGTAAGTGGAATTTAACTCTCATAATTTCACAGCATCAAACCGAACTTCTGCTTGAACACGGCCAAAGACTTACATAATTTTGTACAGAGAATTTTCCTCGAGAGTTATTAAACATTGAAAGTATTTTATTACAGAGGAAATATTCCGTTGAGGGTGTTAATTAGCGAAAGATAATCTGACTTTAGTTATATTCTCTGCTAGCGTAGCAAGTATTTCAAAGCTTATGTATAGCGTTATACCAAAATAGAGAGAAGGACATCAGCTTTTCTATAAGGAGAGAGGCCTAAAGGTAATAAATAATAACGGAATAATAGGCTGTTTCGTACCTAATGTATTGTATTGGAGTGTATTTTATTTGTATTGTAGTGGGATTCTTGCTTGTCGTCACGACTTTGCTGATAGGGTGGCAGACACGGCCGAAGCCTTCCACCAGACCAGGGTCAGGCAAATAAGAAAATTCAATTTCTAATTGTGCACCTGGGAGCTTGTTAATTATTTTTTGAATACTTACCTTAGCGACTTAGGTAAAAATACACAATGTTACTCGTTTGAAGACCATTAAATGTTGCATTTCACATCAATTATCACACAGAGGAATTAGTAGATCATAGCTCTTCTCACAGCTTACCCAATACCGTGACATTATATTTAGTAAAAGTCAAATGCCAGATGCCACGAGATAATTATTTTACTGTTAACTAAAAGATGCGGTGTCTTATGTGGCATTAATCATAGTGAATAAATAATTACAGTAACAAAGAAGCGGAAAGATTAATTATGTAAATGTATTTTACAACTTCTTGCCGAACAGTTAATCATCATTGTAATTACGATCGTTCTATAATGTTCCATTGATTAAATACTGGAGGCATAAAATGTCTTCGACTATCAGTGCCTTCATAATTTTTTTTATACCGTACGCATTAAATATAATGGTCTATATTTATATATACTGAGAGTATATAAAACCTTTATAGATAAAAGGTGTCAGGAGATAGTTTCATAAAAAATACATTGCTTTACTTAAAAAAAAAACACCAGCTATTAAACACAAAATCAAAATCAGCCGACGCTCGGGTCAACGAACGCACTGGCGGGGCGCGGCGGTTTATTACACATTCGCACAATTTAATCGTTTCTTTTACACGCACACTAGCGCCGGCCGCTTGAGTTAGTTGACCCGAGTGTCAATTGATTTTGATTTTAAGTTTAACTGCTTTTTTTTTTAAAGTAATGCAATTTATTTTTTTTAACTGTCATTTAATTTTGCTATACTAACATGATGAAGACAAAATAACGCTAATAAAACGTTTTAAAATAATGATTATTTTTTATTCAGTATCGATTTTTTTTCCATCCCATTATCAAAGATGATGAACAAAAAATCTTTCGTCTATCCTCGTTTTCGGAAGCGGTCTCCTTCCATCTTAATAATAATAATAATAATAATAATAATAAAAGATCTTTATTCGCAAAAAATGTGGCGTTTACATTAAATAGGACAATAGTTAAAAATATATAAACATTTCTGCGAAAAGGCGTAAAACTCAGCTTGAAGCTGCTTTTCAGTTCGCACCTTAATACGTCTGCTGCCAACACCAGAGTAAAAACATACTATAACTACGCTATAAAAGAGAGAGCAAAAAAATTAAAATAATAATAATAATAAATATAAAAAATCTAAAGCTATACAAAAAAGAATTGCGTACATGGGCTGTAGTTTTATTTACTGTCGTTTAAAGGAAATGGCTCTAAGAAGTTCGGACGCTAAACACTTGTTTGTGGTACTGCGCAGCTTAAATTTAAAAAAAAAAATTATTAATAAGTGATTAAAATAAAAAAAATAAAATTAAATAAAAAATAAAAACGGAATTGAATAATTAATTAGATTTAAAATTTAATTACTACTAACTAAATTTCAAATTATTATTTAACTATTGTCCAATTGGTGCTGGACTTTTGTAGACTAAGAAGCCACTGCTTGCACAGGACTTTGAAATTTCCAACACATTTGGACTTCCTTATCGGTGGTGGAATATCATTCCAACACTTGGACGCTGCGAAACGAAAACTGCCTCTAAAAGTAGAATTAGTTGGCCGAGGGATGATGAGGTTTAAAATGCGTGATTCCCTGTATTCAGTGTCACCTTTACTTCGTAACCAGGTCAGTTTGTTTGCCAGATAAGGCGGGTTATTATGGTGAAACAAGTTATATATCATTACATTTAGTTTAAGTACCCGGCGATTTTTCATATTTAATGTGTTATGGGTATTTAAAAATGGCGTGATATGTGAGCGGCGGGGAACTTTATAACAGAATCGCGTACACGAGTTTTGAACTTTTTGTATTTTATTTTCTGTTTTTTTGGTAAGACATGGACCATATACAACATCACAATAGTCGAGGTGTGAGAGAACTAATGCATCAGTCAGAATTTTTCTAACCGTAATGCTTAAAAAGGGCCTAATCTTATATAAAGTCTTAAGAGAAGCATAACACTTGGCTACTTTCTGCTGGATATGATCGTCGAACCGTAGGGCGCTATCAAATAGTAGGCCAAGATTACAAGCAGTACGTACCTCTACAATTTTATGGCTTCCTACTACAATGGGCAATTGATACAAACGAATTGTATGGACTTGTTTCCTCGTACCCAGAATTATGTAGGTGCACTTTTGTGGATTTAGCACTAGTCCGTTATTGATAGACCACTCATTAACCAATGCTAGATCGTTGTTTACGTTTTCTGTACATTTTTTTAAATCCAAAACTGTTGTCGATGATGGACTAATTAGTAATTGTGTATCATCAGCGTACATATGAATTAAGGATGACTGAATACAGTTAACTAAATCCGCTGTATATATGGTATATAGCAAAGGGCCCAAGATTGATCCTTGCACTACACCACTGTTAATTGGTAGGGGAGAAGATTTAATCCTTTTACCATTTTTATCTAAGCAATCTACAATTTGTTCCCTGGTATCAAAGTAGCTCGTAAACCATGCACAAATGGAGTTATCACAACCAAAATAGCGTAATTTTTGTATTAATAACTTATGGTTAAGGCAGTCAAAAGCGCGGCTATAATCCAGTAATACCAAAATAGCAGCTTTTTTGTCATTAGAAGCGGTAAGAATTTCGTCAGTAATGTGCAACAACGCGGTCGTAGTACTGTGCTTTTTTCGAAATCCTGACTGCTGAAATGGTATAACTTTATTTTGCTCAAAGTGGCAAGTTAATTGAAAATTTACGACTTTTTCCACAACTTTCGATAATACTGGTAACAATCCTATTGGTCTTAAATCTTTCAAAGTTTCAACTTTAGCTTTTTTTGGTAATGGTATAATAACAGCTTTTTTCCAGGCTTTTGGAAAACGCCCTTTAGTCAGACAAGTATTTATAATATATGTAATCGCATCTAGTGAATAGGGTAGAGTGAGATTGATCATCTTTATAGAAATACCATCAGATCCGGTAGCGTTCGATTTAATTGATTTGATTAATTTGAATACTTTGTCATTAGTAATCGTACTGAACTTAAATGGTTCTGTAGAGTTACTTAATTGGTTGTAATACTCAAACACCGACTCAGGTATTGGATTACTCTTTGGGACAGATTCTAGGAAACCTTTATTTATAGCATTGGGATCGCGTAATTCATAAGGGATATCATTAGACGGTCTGCCCAAAATTTTATGAAATTCATTCCACAGTTTCTTTGGGGTGTTTGAATGTCTGTTGACTTTTTGGCTAAAGTAGTATGCTTTTTCCCGGCGTGATATATCTATTACAGAATTTCGAAGTGTATTATAAGTTTTTTTATCATTGTCGCTATCAGACTGCTTCGCAACGCTACAAGCACGATCTCTATCAATCATGAGAGCTTTGACCGTATCTGTAATCCACGGTGTAGGGGCTGACTTAAATTTTCGTGTTTGGTTTGGTACAAAGTGGTCAAATAAGCCTAAAATTAAAAAATTGAAGCATTCAACCATATCATCAATATCTTGTAACTGTAAAATCCAGTCCCAAGGAGTTATTGATGACGCCATGTTATAGGTATCTACGTCAAAATGATGAAATGGTCTATATGTCAAAGTTCTCGATACTATTTTTGGAGACTCAAAGGGAAATTCTGCCTGAATATAAGCATGATCGCTTAGATCATCGTTATAATGCATGTTAATAGAATTAGGACTCAATCTCTTATTACAGCAAATAACATCTAGTAGCGAGGAACTTTCAGTAGTTACGCGTGTTGGCTTACTTATAATCTGGTGTAAGTCATGTTCGGCTAATAGCGATAAAAATGCCTGATTTTGTAGATTATTACCCAAGAGATCAACATTTACATCTCCAACTATAAAAATACTGTTATATCTCGGGGTTATGATAGATAAAGATTCTTCTAACGATTCCAAAAATATTTTAAAATTGAATTTTGGTGGCCGATACACTATACCGATGGCAATTTTAGAACGTTTAAGTTTTATTTCTAGCCACATTTGTTCGAGATCAGACGATGGGATTGATAACTCCTTAACAGGTAAGCCACAACGAATATACGCACCAACTCCACCCCCACGAAGTGATTTTTGAATGTCGAGTCGCGGTTTATGTAGAAAATTATATCCACTGAGATTGTAGTTTTTAATATCAGACGTTGGAGTTAACCACGTTTCTGTTATAGTGGCAATATGTGGCTTAAAATTTGCAATAGTTTGGATTAGTTCCTCTCTGCCAGTATTTAGCGAGCGAGCATTTAGAACCGAAACTGTGAAATTATGCTTACGCTTATTTATCTTTTAGGTAATAAAAATACAAGAAAATAGAATCTTAATTTGAAATATGAATACAGCTCATGTATGCAATTAGATATATAATGTAATGGAACAATATTATTGGTTAGAAAAATATGATAATGACAAAAATCTGCAAAACATTTAGTGCTAAGAAAACATCTTCTAATGAAATCCACAAAACAAGGTAGATTAATTCTTAATAATAAACATCCATTAAAGCTATAATTTAGTCATATAATGATATTATCTATATCACTTAACTTCGATAACATGAGCACTGGAGACTTACACACTTTCCGAACAAAAACTTTACTATTTTTTACCCAGACGAACTGGTACTTCTTTTCACGCGCTTTTAATTTTGCTAGCCTTAGTATGGTTTTGTTTGTTGGTGTCAGATGGTCATTAAGGTAAACGCGACGATTTAAACCGCTAAACCCAATCTCACCAGCAGTAAGACCCAGTGAACCTGTACTATTTTTCCATTTTTTGGCAGTCATCAGAATTTTATCTTTAAGATCACGATTGGAGAAACGCACGATTATGTTGCCTGGTTTTGAGGAAGAGGCAATATTTGCAAATGTCGAACTTCCATTAGACAGTTCTTCTGTAATGTTGGTATCTTTCGATGCTACAGCTGGCCTGGATCTGTATGCCCACTCTATATTATTTTCCAAAAGCGTAATCCCAATGCTTTTAGCTAAATTTATAACTATTTGTGATAAGTTTTCTTTAGGACATTGAGGCACGCCAGTAATTTCTATATTATTTATGCGTTCTCGTTGTTCGCGTCTATCGAGTTCATTCGCCAAAAAGTCATTCTTTTGTGTTAGCTGAGCTAATTTTTCATTCGTTTCGTCTAAGGAAATAGATTTGTTTTCTAAATCTTTAACTTTAGTTTGTAGATCTGATAACTCACATTTTATGGAGTCAAAATGAAGTTGTAATTCTCTCAATGTTTCATTTTGCTCATTCAGTCTACCATTGATCTCTAGCCGAAACGCTCTAATTTCTTTGAGAATTTCGCTCATATCTGTAGTATTAATAAGTTGAGAGTTGCTAGTAGCATCAGCACTCATGCACGATTGACACTTCCAGACGGCCCTTGCACTCGGCGAATCGTTTACGTAGCCGACACAATCGGCATGGAATAAGTTTTTACATTTGCAACATTTTATACGTCTTTGCGTGACTCCTATGCTTGTGTGACATTTTTCACACACGAACACCATTTTAATACTGATGCTATACGACTATATTAATGATGCTACTAATGTCGAAAAATTGAAAAATGTTTTATAAATTTTAATCACTTTTTTGCTTGGATTCGATCCGGCGTAATCTCCACCTACAGTTGAATGCGTTCGCCACTAGACCAACCGTGACGGTAACTTTTACGATGAATATTGTAAGAGTAATGTACTGAGACTGAAGTATTTTGACTTGTAGGTAGATTAGTAAGAAAGAGTTGACTATCGCCACTAAACTTTGTTTTGTAACGCACTTTTGAAGCAATTTCCAGATATATACAGTTGACAATTATAGTTACGTTTTTAAAACTTGATGAGTTAATAATAACACTGCAAACTACACTAAGATATAGCTTTAAAGGCACAGAATTACTTTATTATTCAATATTTTTTAGCGTAGCAAACTGAATTGATGTTTACACTGTGGTGGCAGCACCCGCACTCTTGTGCGGGTGCACAATAAATGAAATGTTTATCCATACATAAAAGAAAATGTCACACACTTTTGATGGTTTTTTTAAATTCCATTTTGTGGAATTGTTTGCCGATTTAGAACATAGGATACATCTTCATTTTAAGTTGTGGCCAAAAAGAAATTATTACAATTTTTTTTATCGTTAAGTATGACTTTTGCTGTCAAAAAGTCACATTAGTATCAAATAGAAATAGATTAGGCGCCGTACTTTCCCACTATAAATATAAGCTGAAGAAGTTGCGCCGGTCAGCATGTTTATAATTCTTCTGTACGTATATCTTTTATATATAGTTCTTTTGTACATCTAATCACACATTAGCTGAATATGATATGATTTATACGCTTACGATTTCCCATTCTGGCGACAATTTCGTAACGGAGTGATCAAGTTTGGCCTCCACTTCTTCCTCGAGAAACATCTGCCAAATTAATATCATATGTATAAAAATAAATAAGCCACAGAATAGGTGAAGAAACATAATACGCGGCCATAATCGCTAAGATCCTTTCACTAAAAACATCTAACGAAAGCCAACGTGCATAAAATTGACTTAAAAATACTTTGTTTTATTAGCGAAATTATTTGACTGTTTCATTTACATACATTAAAACGATATTTGTTAAAAACGATCTTGTTACTACGGAATAAAGATGAGTCGTAATTTTTTATATGTACACAGTAACAACGGTAGAAGGTGACTATTAACATATTTTATTGTATTATGTTTTAAATTAGCATTACATAAATATTATCTAATCGCTGAGGAAAAGCCTGCAAGGAATGTTATATTTATTTGGTGAATGTATTATATCGATGGCCGCTACGTATAAAGATTCAAATATAAAATCAAAATTTTATGATTTAAGAAAAACGATGTTCAAGGTCGATAATATCATCAAGTACTGTTTACGTCAAAATGTCTCAAATGCTAGTTGACTTTTTATACGTAGGGGCCGTCGATCTATAAAGTGGCATAAATTTTGAGTCCGAAACGTTGACTTCGGCGATTTTTTTTATTGTTGACGGCTAACCTTGATCACACGTGGTGATACAATCTAAGTAAGAATCGTGCTAACATGGTAAGAGCCAATTTACCTCTTATGGTTTCTACACAGCATCGTATCGGAACAAAAATATCTTTGGTAAGCGGTACGTCTTAACTAGCCACGGCTGAAACCTCCCACCATTCCAGACTCAGACAAATTAGAAAATACAATTTTTTATATTCGCCCTACCGGGGATCGTTCCAGGGGCCTCTGCTAGCAACGCGGAACTCACACCACTGCACCAGCGAGGCCGTGAAACGTTTATAAATATATATATATTACAAAGTAACCCATAGTTACACTAATTATAACTCAGCAGCTGGGCCAATTTTAATGATATCCGACTCGAATACCAAACTAAAAATATCGATATAATCAAGACATAAAAGCATTGTGAATTCCCCGACAGAATTACCCGATTAGAGTAGACACTCAAGTAAGAACGGGTTTCCTTTCTCCTTTTCCTACAGGATCAAAGTAAATTGGTCACTTCGAGATCTCCAAAGCAATAGGACCCACTGTCTTGAAATTCGGCATACATATTCTTTTCACGACTTAGACACTCACTAAGAAGCAGTTTCTCTATATTACCATGGATCGAAAACTGAGTGGATACGTACACTGTGGAAACAGATAGTTTAGCAGCTTTAGAAAATTGGATTTCCCAATTTGTCAGAATCTAGACAGGTGGGAGGCTTCGGCCGAGGCTAGTTACCACCCCACCAATTAATCGAAAAAAAAGCGTACAATGCTGTGTAGAAACCTAGACAGGTAATTTACCTCTGACAAGATTAGCTTGCTTCCAGCTTAGACTTTAGCATCGTTTACTCTCAGGTGCGATTCAATTCTAGTCAGAAATGCAAAAAACAGTATCAAATGAACTAATAACTACAGACGCATTATAGTCACGGCATGCTAACCTCAAAATAAATATAACATTTCACAAAACTAAATTGCTTTACTTAAAACACCATATACATAACATTACAAATGGAATTTGGTGCTACTGACCGTATTTTCGCAAGCTTATTCACACTTAACAAAACCAAGAATTATGAATCTCACAGAATGTATTAATAATATTATTTTCCTTGGTAAAGTTAATATTTTGAAATAAATTTAAAATGTTATCATCAATCATTTTATAGTGTAAAAGCGTGATAACCATTACACCATAGACGTGAGGGCTCTTGTTTAGAGAGTCCCGGGATCGAATGCTAAATCCTAAATTCTTTATTATGCATTTTGATAAAATTCTCATGAGATCTGCATATCCCATAAGCAATTCTGGGGTATGTTAAGTATGTCCACTAACTCTGGAGCAACGTGATGCGTCTCCAAAAAAACTCATAAATGAAGGGGATTATGCCGAGCAGTGGGATACTAATAGACTGTTAAAAGATTGTAATTGTGGTTGTATGTGCGAACATCTCGTCCGTGATTATTTTGACGTAATTATTTTAGTACCATTATAAAAATTATATAATTAATATTATTTTTAATTAATTATTCAAAAAATCTACACCATCACCAATAATTATTTACGCTAATAAGAAATATTTTCTATTTTACCTGTATTTTATAAAGAACATACAACTAATATATGTATGTGATGTTATGTGTGATGCGTTTAGGAGAAACATCTATAGCGGCACATGAGACCGATACAGGTCGTGGTTAAGCGTCGCCACTTCGTTGTTCTTCCTAAGGTTTCGGGAATTTGCTCTTATTCATATCATCTACTTATAGTGTAGTCGATGTTTTGTATTTCACAGTACACATAACCTGATTTTTTGAAGAGAAAATTCTTGTAGGCGCATGAAGTTAAAATTTTTACGAATGAAACGCATGATTAGCGTCTCGAAGATATGCAGCGTTTTTTATGCTAATTCGTTTGAAGGCTGGATGTTTTAATATTTACAAATAACACGTGACATTTTAATTTGCCACTCGTTATTTAATAATTTAATATACTATTTTTCATAAGATATAAAATTAACAATATTTCATAAATTTTAAATTTAAAAAAAAACATAATTTCTAATATTGACAAAAAACACGTGGCATTTTAATTTAAATATGCAAAAATTGACTTCTTAACTCTATAGTGTCACCGGGTCACACCTCGCTTACGTATTATTTGTTAGGTAACCGAAGATGCGACGCCGACGTCGACGGTCTAGTAAATGCCATCGCCTTTCCCACAACGACCATTGTAAGCTTAGTATGTCTAGTTCAACGAGTTAATTTTACTATTTACTGTTTCATTCTTCTCCTTTTATTCAAAAAATATGTTAATGAAGTGTATATCTATCTATAATTCTATATATCGCTGCTTTGGATGACAAGTGACACGATTACAACAAAAGTTATTTTACAGTCGAGTCGTTTTATATATTTTATGATGTAAGTAAGTAAGTAGCAGCCCATTAACGTCCCACTGCTGGGCACAGGCCTCCTCACTCCGAGGAGCGAGGGTTTTTAGAGCATAGACCCACCACGCTGCTCCACTGCGGATTGGCAGGCATAGTACACAAGTGCACTCTCTATTCCTTCACTCTCATAGTCCGATGTGACGGGAATCCGACACGACCGGAGAGAGATCAGGCGCAGGACCGACGGCTTAACGTGCTCTCCGAGGCACGGGGGTGGATCACACCGCCAACTTCCCAACTTCGGGCAAATATTGAGAAAATCTTAATAGAAAACTCAATATTGATTTTTGAATTGGCCCGACCCGGGACTCGAACCCAGGACCTCATGTCTGTAGTCGAACATGCTAACCACTAGACCAATGAGGCAGTTTTTGTTTTTTGATGTATTTTTTTATGATGTATGTACTCGTATTTATTTTTTTATGATGTATCATGTCTTAATATATAAGGCAAAAATGGCTTATCTGAATTCTGCTTGGCCTTTAAATAAAATGTGGAAGAAACATGCAAGAAAATCTTTTAAATATAATTTTTGTAGGTTAAACTAAGTAACAAAATTTAAGTTTAATTATAATTATAAAAGTGTACAGACATATGCCTCGTTGATCTAGTGGTTAGCATGAGACAACAGACATGAAGTCCTGGGTTCGAGTCCCAGGTCGAGCCAATTCAAAATCGATATTGAGTTTTCTATTAAGATTTTCTCGAAGTTCCGGTGTGATCCACCCCCCATCCTCCCATGCCTCAGAGAGCACGTTAAACCGTGGGTACTGCGCCTGATCTCTCTCTGGTCGTGTCGGATTCCCGTCACATCGGACCATGAGAGTGAAGGAATAGAGTGCACTTATGTACTATGTCTGCCAATCCGCAGTGGAGTAGCGGGGTGGGTCTATGCTCTAAAAACCCTCTCTTATATGAGTGAGGAGGCCTGTGCCCAGCAGTGGGACGTTAAAAGGCTGCTACTTACTTACAGACACAAACATTTTTAATATATGTATAATATTTTAAGAAACATTCGTACAGTATTATTTGGTATGTCGTGCTCGTGTTCGCATGTTCAAAATGTTAGTACTTCGACTAAGCACGAGTTGAATTCTAGGCAATTCAATAGAATGCCGCTTTACGGATGTAGATCATAGTTTTTATAATATTGAAACATTGATTTTTTCCTTGATATATTCTCAACACATTTAAAGTGAGCGTGCTACGAGAAATATGTGACAAAAAAAATGTTCGGTGTTAAAATAATTTTGTTATATTTTATTAGGAACAAAAAATTATGTTACCTAGAAATTTTTAAGTATATATATATATATATGCAAATCTCGTGTCATAGCTTTTGTTGTCGAAGTGATTTTTTTAAGTCTATTTGGTAGGTCTGGAAATAGAACGTAAATTATTTCTTTGTGTCCTATCTTATTTTGTAATAGCATCACGACGCTGAGCAGTAAAATTGTTAATAGATATTTGAGTCTATTTATTAACGGATTTTGTAAAGAGCTAGGTGATCCTTTCCGTACCATTCGAATTTAATTCCGTAGAAAATGTGATGAAATTAAATATGGTGACTGGATTTCATATGAATATTGATAAAACATTGGATTCAACTATAATTATTTGTACAAATATCTGTTTTTTAAATGATTAAAGTTAAGATTAGATCTAAATATCATTTTTTGTTCAACGTTACATAATATTCAATTACGCGGCATTCATCGAAACAATTTGGCGTTAGAAATACTAGAAGAATAATATTGTACGTAACAATTATGAGATTCATAAATGCATTGTTAGATCGTGTGACGCGGAACTTGAACAAAAATTATTTTGATCGAGCCGCACAAAGCCTTAATCATTTTCCTCAAGGTTCCACGATAGAACAGTGTTCAATCATCATAGTTTCGAAATTACCACGATTCGGTTCACTAATGGGGATAATTGATAATTGTGTTTTATAACAACATATATGCCGAGTATTCGTCGTATAATTTAATGTGATTCGGTACAAAAATCCTTGGCATAACGAGGTAATTGAAAATATCGAAATAAACCAATCTATTGCACAAAATAGATTACCGAGAACATGTAATTTCCTTTAATCAAATTAAAAAATTCAAGCTTAGTTATATTGATATTGTCTTCAGATAAGTATTCTATCAGTCATTGTTTTGTTATACCTCAAACTGATTAAGCAGTGTTAAATAAAAGCCCCAGGGCGCTTAATTCCGGTACTTCCAACATTTATTATTATACCTCAACCGATTTACCGAAACCCTTAACAATTTGTACACTTATTAAATCTTCTTCATATTTCACTCTATCTTTAACCTCATGAAAATCTGTTCAGTACTTTTTGAGTTTTTCGCGATCAGTTATACAGACATACGCGGCGGAAGACTTTTTTATACTATAAGTTTTGCTATACTCGAAAAGAAATTTAACTAGTTGATCTGAATATCTTCAAATTAAAAAAAGCTGACGGTCTCACTAGCACAGTGGTGCGAATACTCGCTGTACTAGCAAAGCTCCTGATTCCAAATGCAATCAGAGCAAAGTAATTAAATTGCATTTTTGATTTGTCTGAGTCTGGACTAATGTTATTTCTGCCATTGCTATTTACTAGAATTTGGGTTCAGATTCGATGGTCATAAAACCGTAAGTGATAATTTACCTGTTAGATTATATCATTACTTAACATCAGGTGAGATAACAGTCAAGCGCTAACCTGTCAGCAACAAAAAAACAGATACACAAAATGGTACACTTTTCATGACACGTTTCTTAAAAAAATGAGGATTACGTTGTAGAAAGATAAATCATCGACATTACGATAACGAGAAAGCTTATTTATTTCTCAATCCAATTTGTAATGGTCAGAGTATCGTAGGACGTGAAATAAACTCCTTACAAGTGCAATGAGAGCGATCAATGTATTGTTATTGGTGGGTTGTAAGACGCGTTTCACATTGTAGACTTTTACCAGCTATTACATTTCATTAATATACAGAGTACAAATTTTTTAATTGACACAATATACAGAAATTTATATAAAAAATTAAGAAAACTTTAAAAATAAGTTGTTACTAAGAGCAGACCCTTCAATTTTATTTGTGTATGTCGGTTTACGTAAATGCAGCTTCGGTATATTTTAATATAAGATAATATTACAAACCACGCATTTTTAAGGGGCCATGTGATTGTTTATGCCAATATATCCTGGTATATGCCAATATATATTTTTTTATTGATATAACGCACGAATGGCATTTTGATAGTTAAATACATCGAAAGACTATTTGAATGATATAATTTGTTTATAACTTAATATAGTGTGTAATTATAAAATAAAATAATACTAAATTAAGCATTTGTCTCTGTAAGAAGAAAAATCTTTCAAAAGTATTCGTCATTATTAATAAAGTACCTAAAAGTACCAGTTCGTGATAAAATTTTCCGTTAAAGACAAAAATTGTTTCTTACTATGTCCGTCAGACTTTTTAACAATCGAAATTTTAGATAGATGGCTAGAATATACTTTATTGTACACCACGAATATTAAACAAGTAATACAGAAATATAAAACTTTGACAACAGTAGCAATAGGTGAACTTATCGCTTATTAGTGATTTCTACCAGGCAACGTTAAGGTTAGGGAGACTCTTTAAGGTAATAATGTGTCCCAAAGCGGTTTCATTGTAATGGCAATATAAAGATGACTTTAGTAGCAATAATATGACTTGAAACATTGCAACGTGACTCCTTTTACAGTGTAAATGATAATACGAATTTTCCTATTCTCAATTTGTAGGAAACATCTAGTATAACATAAAGTGACGTGATATGCCAAATGTGATAGGGTGTTACTACCACTATTATTTTTGAGTGATGTGGTAAGTCCTTGAGCGATTTAGATGAATTGAATTTAATAATAATAGGTTCAATTATAATTTCATTGTAATTTTGACTTCGAGCACGAACAAGCCCGAGGAATAATGCTTGCCGAGGAACTGTGCACGCCGCCTTACTTTGATCGAGGTCGTAAACGTGCACTGCGCGACCCCGCGGGGCGCCTTGGGACATTGTTTTTGCGCCTGCGGACTACTTACAAATATCTGAGACACACTTTCAGCTATCTTTGCACTTGATTTAATAACTTGAGTATCAAATTTGCTTGTCCGAGATCGTTGTCGAGCAAAGTTATGAACTGTGCGATACCATCTATCACGACCATTTTTAAAAAGGGTCAATTATAAAACATTTTAAATATAATTGTAATAATAGAGGTTACATTCTTTTAATTTAAGTGCATTTATGTAATATTGTATTGTGTACATGTTAGTACATAAAGCGACCCTACTTGGGAATTACAGTAATACAGTCCAGTAATTATTGGTAGCATCATATCGGAATATAAATTTAGAACTATAAAATTATATTTTAGAAGCTTTTTCCCGTTGTCCCGTGAAAAATAGCGTCATCTATTGTTTATTGGACCTAGTTATCAATTAGTTTTGATTGACAGGTCGTTTAGCTATTAAGGAGAAGTCCAGTGAAATACACATGTACAGACAAAAAAATGTAATTTGTAGCAAATACCAAATAATTTAAAACAAACAAAAACATAATAACTTTTTTTTTGAGACACAACATCATTTTTACCGATTTTTTCACACATGAAAAAAGTAATGCTGTAAAGCAAATACATAAATCCTCTTTTAGCGAAATGATAGTTTCGCAGAAGGTGGCAACAGCATTCCAGGCCCGCTCTTTGACAAGCATTGCACCTATAATACTTGCATGCAAGAGATCTGCACCGATCTGCGATGTCAGAAGATGACGCTGAGGTCCCCAAGCAGGACATTCGGCCACCGTGTAGTGCGCTGTGTCCACAGGAGCACCACACTCGTGGCAGGTGGCCGACGGCTCACAGCCAACGATTTGGTGCAGGTATTATCCAATGCAGCCGTGACGGGTTAGCACCTGTACCAAACGGAGGGAAGCACTCCTTGTCGTCTACCCAGCCATTGCTCCAAGTGAGGGCGGAGTGCCGCTATTATGGCCCCACCGGCTGCTGGGGCCATAATAGCTGCTGGGGCCATAATAGCATCCTGTTTCCATGCTTGGATCAAGGCTCTGTCGGCAATGATATTGACCCTCCTAACCTCGTCGGCATGTTTCCCCTCTGGCCCTCGCAGCTACTCTGCACTGGTAAGAAGCTGCGAGAACTTCCGCTTTCAACTCCCAAGGGAGATCGCCCGCCAGCAGGGTTGCTGCCATCCACGATACTGTACGGTACCCCCGTATTGCTCTAATCGCTATTACTCTTTGGGCCCGCCGCAAGAAAGCTTTATTCTGAGCGCTTAGAGAATTAATCCATACGGGTGCACCATACAGCGCTATGTTGTTAAAGGTCAATAATGTCAAAACAGCAGGACGTACAACAAATTAGCGCAGTTAAATACAATGTAAAACCCAGAAATATTCTTTACCAAATACGAGTATATATATATATATATATATATATATATATATATATTATACGATTAATTTTTATATCCCTGCACTTGAGACATGTTCGCAAAGTCATTAATTTCCCGATTCGTTTCATATCGTTATTCAAGACTACAAAAATGACGAAAATTGGCCATACAGGCATTGTTAAAACTAAATAAAGTAAGTTTGGTATTTATAATATTAGCATAGATTCATAATTACAATAAAATATAAATTTAAGCAGTAAACACTGTCCATAAAAAGATGTTACTGTTTAAAAAAGCTTCGTCTAACATTAATCAGACTTATTTATGACTGATTAATCTTATCAATGAGTTATTTAATTATACTACAGTAGCTTGATGTTATCTTTCATCATAAATCTACGGTAGTCATAATATTTAAATAGCCTTTAACCATAAAAAAATCTTGCATATCATATACTAAGAATCTACATACCTATTATATATTCTATTGATATTATTATTCTATTGATTTTACCTGAAAATATTTATAATTTTAACTAAATATATTCAAAATATTTTGAGTTTCCTTTCTCAAATCCTACAATTAGTTCACACTCTACTTGTTAAGAGGTGTCTAGTTAAAATGGTCAATCTTTAATAAAATACTATATCAATTATCGACTCAAGTTCAAATACACTTATTTGATAAATTATGTAGGGATATATATTAAAAGATTTAAAGGTTTGTAGTACATTTTTATTTTCATATAATATGAACCATATTTATTTTCTTCTTTAACTTTAGCTTCGAATTATTTCTTCCAATAGAAATTCTGGCATAAAAATCAGCTTTTGATATTTTTTTAAGTTAAATACCTACTAATATTTGTTATCTTACTTTAGCCTTAAAATAGCCCTTAGATTACTGGTATTGTAGAAACTTCTACACCCTAAATAACTCTATTAAGTGGTTTATCAGCAATTTATCGTTAATAACTTCCCAAAGTTTCAATATTCTGAAAAATTCTATTGCTCAAATCCAGTAGTTTCAGCTGCGTGTTGACTTCTAATTCAAATATTCAATTAAAGTTTTATAAACACCGCTCGTGTTCAAAAAATACCTACACTAGTATGGATATTAATCAAAAACCTTATAACACTCTTTTCTCATAGACTAATATGAAATATAATAATAATTACATTGAATATTTAAATCGTAGTTGATTGAGACTCCACCTATAAGTCTAGAGATTAATCTGAACTACCGCGAGACTAATCTCTAAAACCGCGTGTTTAGTAGTTATGCTTTTATAAACCAGAAGTTTCAATTTAGTTTACATGAAAATAATCAAAAACAGTACAAACAGCTTTCTGTTTAATCTTGGTTGACAACTTTCGGGGACGGTTGTATGTAAAACAAGTTCATTACCAAATGATAAAAAACCGCTTATATATTAGGCTTTTATGCTTTGAGATATAATTTAGTTTATACTTGTTTTAACGAATTAACATTATTATTTAGTATAAAACCATAAATATATTACGTATCCGTATATATTATAATTAATACCCGTATTGATAATTATAAATATATATTATATTCAATAATAATATATATTATATATAATATATATTGAACACCACAATAACTTAACTTAGATTTACTCAAATTTTAAACCTAACAGCTTAAACCTTTGCACACCTTTGTCTCTATTAATACACTTAAGTTTTGTTATAATATAAATTTAATAAGAAAACAATTAAAGTCAATTCTTATGTCGACTAACAGGAATTTAAGAAAGAAGCATTCAAACCTCTTATTTAACAAATTGGAATTTCAAGAAATACTTAAAGTTTAAAAAAATGTATTTAATCTTGAGTAGAGGTATAAAAAAATATTTCTATCGATTAAAAATTAAAAAAGAATATATACAGAGATTATATTATGTTATTAACCTAAGTGGGAATTAATAAATATAAATATAGCTCCGATTAGGGTTTTTGGCATAAAGGAACACTATCTCTTTGACTACGATCATAGAACTTGACGACAATATATGTATGTATGTACATATATATGTATATGTATGTACACATTTTGTAGATTTATGTATCTATGTTATAATATTATATATATTAATTTATTAATATTAAAAAAAAGTGCATGCTGGAGTGTTGGTGCCAACGCTTATGTATGGTAGTGAAAGTTGGGTATGGCAGAAGAATCACAAAAGTAAAATAAATGCGGTAGAGATGAGAGCGTTGAGAAGCATGAGTGGATTAAAACTGAGTGACAGAGTGAGAAATAGTGTGATAAGAGAACGTTGTGGTATAAAAGAAGACGTAGTGACTAAAATTGAAAAAGGTATGCTTAGATGGTTTGGGCATGTAGAGAGAATGAATGAA